>JASDQU010222420.1:1277-17724 GCA_032191745.1 Picea mariana
ATATAAAAAAAAACATACATTTCCTATAACCTTTAAAATTGCAAGGACGGGACTTTCGTTTTTATTTTAGTTGTCGTGGTTAGGGGTTGACTTTTGGATTGATAAATTTATGCTGGTCGATGTTGAATATGTTAATGGATATCAAGTGGGGCACCTATGATGCGATAGAGATAGAATTTGACGGTCTACAGCTTGTATTTTGTTTCTAAATCTGTATTTGACACATAAATCTGAACTCCACGTGTTATTTGCTGGCTTGCTTCAAAACTTTGATTCTGTCAAATTATGTGGAGTGTCCATTAACATTTATTAGTAATTAAATAAGTTATATCATAGAGTTTCTTTAAGTTTGAAGAAATAAATGCATTTATTAGTAATTAAATAAGTTATATGATAGAGTTTCTTGAAGTTTGAAGAAATAAATGAGTACTGGCTTTCTCCATCGGAGAATGAAACTTGAAGATTGTTTGTCTCATGTGTTTGTTTCCTTTTGCTACTTGGTCTTCTGTTTCTTGCTACTCTCTGCAGGATCAATCCAACTCTCCTAGCGAACCCCAAGCAGATCCTTATGCAAACTCCACTTCTGGCTTTATGTGAATGTTCCAGTAACTCCTAGCGAATCTTCAGACAACCCAACACCTACAACTTCCCTTAGCGGCCTCCTTGCCTAGTGGGACTTACTACCGGTGCTATTCAGGACCTAAGAGGACCTCGGCACAACCACCTTCCGAGAACCTTATCTCCAGGGTAAGAGAACTTTATCTATCTTCTCAAGAGAACTTCGGCACATAAGCGTTCAAGGAACACATATTGCAATTACAGGGAAGTAGAAACAAGAATCATAACATACGCACAATTCAGAGACAATATTCAGAGAACATAATACGCTTGATGAAGTCTTTATATTAATAACAGAGAGCTTGAAGCTCTGATGCCAGGGTATACAATAACGAGCAGGATGCTCAAAGCAGAATGCTCTTACTCGCTCACACAAACACACTTACAGACTTATGTAGAAATGCATACATAGAATGACTCAAAGCTCGGACAGAAGGGATCTTAGAAGACTGACTCACTCACTCACTAATTTTTTTTTCCCCAAGAATGAACTCGTCATCTCCTTATATACAACTTTGAGGAGAAGAGAATCATTTCGATGATGAGACTTGACATGACTTAGGACCATACATGTCTTCCACTAAATTGCTTTATGGATTTGGTGGTAGCAATCATGCAAGTTTCTTTCGACCAAATCAAAGCCTTTATTCTCCATTAAGAAAAGTAGATTCAATAGTAGATCTGATGGGGTAGTCGTGTAAGATTCCCTGACCAGAAGACAAACATCAGATGACACGTATAGAGGAACCTTGGAAATGCAGGTCAAACCATGCCAAAAGTTGGAGAAGTGCTCCAAGTTTCCAAGATGCCCATTATTACACTAAGATATTTATTATTACAAAGTGGATATTGGTTACGGCAACCCACTAAACCCGAATATCACCATTGTCGGTCATTTAGACATGAATAGACATAGATTACACTATGGAGGTTGGTATGGAAAATCCACAGAAACCGACTGCCACCATTTGTCGGGCAATAATACATGTACCATTATTCCATTGGTTGGTCATGAAAATGTCGAAAGCGATCTGGGTCCCAATGCTGAGTGTATATTTCGCGGTACATTTCAGGATCTTCATCGCTATCTTCATCTTGCTGTAAGACATACCTTGTCCTAATGACCCATGGATGTCTTTCTCTAACAAAAAACATTTTATAGTCATTTTCAGAAAACGTTCAAAGATATGAACATTTTCTGGGAATCTCTGTTGAGGATACAGAAACATTCTTGCAGTGTCGATGACATCTGGATGTATAGAACTTGGATTTAGACCAAATTTTTCCACCAGTCTAATAGCGAGTCTGGTTCAGGGAATGAGACGAACTGAACAACAAATCTGATCATGCAATAATAATATCTATACATGTCAGTCCATAAGCAAACATTATCCCACATTGCTTTATACTGGAAGTAATTTATTTGAAATAATCTTTCATTTGGATCTTGATGTGGCCAAGATTGTAAATCTCTCATTCTGTTAATTTGGAAAAAGTTCCAAGTTGGAGTTTGATTCCATGTTTGGGTCTATTGGCAGAAGCAGTTCCTGTTAGCAGTTATGATTCTAGTGAGGTCTCCCATTTCTATTAACTTGTGTCAAGATGCAATAGTAGATGCTTGATGCATCTGTCCTATCATATGACAAGGAGGAATAACATGAATGCTAGTATTTCTTGAAAAGACTGGTAGAACAAATTCTACTCCTTCTGACCATCTTAACTGCCATTGAGGTATCCAATTTTCTTTGTATGTTTCCTAGTTGGTATTATCATCTAGATATTCAGTGACTGGGACATTTATGTAATCATCCCAAGTATTTATTATCACCATGCTCTTTGAACAATAAGCAATTTGAGCACGTGATTCAGATATGAAAGGTGGGATTTTTCTCTTTGGTGGATAGCCATTTAGGCTTGGTAGAGTAATAAAATACCCTGGTTCTCCTTTGAAATTTTGGCACGAGCCATGTGGCTCAACTGCAGATAGGAACGGAGTTCCGAAGATACAATCTACTAGTAATTCTGTTATTAGGAATTTCATTCCTAGTGCATATTCATCAAATGATGAAATTCCTCTGGGAATTTCAAAATCCATATCAGTAGATATATTTCCCAGGCCAATGGCAGAATAACTACTAGGTAACCATTACTTATGAGGGATCAAGTCTTTTTGCACCAAATTCATATCTGAACATGTATCTAGTAGTGCATTCAGATAAAAAACTTTAGAGTTAATTTCTAACTTGATCTTTACTTGGTATTTTTGGAATATGATGGGAAAGATTTTCATTGTTGTTAGCCCTTGGAGATGGGTTGTTGTCTTTGAATCTTCACATGGTGCATCCTCTAAAGGATATGGTTTGGAATCTAATTGATCCCTAATTTCTCTGATCTCTTGTCTTGCCCAAGAGTCTATTTTGAAATTATACTCAGATTCGTCTTCTAGCTTTCTGAGTTTTTCTTTTAATTCAGTAACTTCTTTTCTTAAAAGAATCATTTCTTTGGCTAAGTCTGTTACTGAAGCATTTTGCAATTTTTCTTCTTTGTTATATTTGATAAACGTTTTTGTGTTTTTATCAAAAGAAGCATCTAAAAACAAAGGTTCTCTTCTAGACGTTTCAACAATTTTTGACCTTTGTTCTGTTTTGACTGTCTTTAAAAAAGTTTCAAGAAGCGAGTTTTTCATATCTCCCTCTGGTAGAGCTTTGATCTGTGCTAACATTTGAGCTTCTTGATATCCAACAGTACTAAACATGCAGACTTTTATTTTATGTCTTAGAGTTGGTTCTGATTCAAATTCAAAACTTCGTGAACTATCTTGGCAGGAGCAGTAATTTGGATTTTTGCAATTGCAGTCATGATTCATTAGAGTTTCTTCTTCTGAACTATAATCAAATTAATAAGTGCTAGTAGATTATGAACAACATCCTTTTTGTAATAGATGTACTTCTTCTCTTTTTGGAAAAGGATGGTGTGGGCACTGGTTTGTTTCATGATCATTTGCCCCACATCTATTATAGTGTAATCTGAAGGCTATTTGTTTACTAGCCTGGGCTTCTTTGGCTTTCTGCTCAGAATATTTGCCTTTTGACATTCTGGAAGCTTTGTTCTCTGGATAGTTAGATGCAATGTGTCCAGGTTTTCCACAGATCCAACATTGTACTTGTTTCTTAGCCTGGTGGGAGTGAGATTTTAATTTGATATCCTCAGGCTCATAGTAATGTGTTCTGGGTCTGTACCTATATTTGTATTTCTCTTTTTTCTTTTCTTTGAATTATTTTTTCTTTTTTCTTTTTTCTTTTCTTCCTTACAGGGTCTGTAATATATAGACCATACTTTTCACAGATGGATTTTTTATCAGGCAAATGAGATAGCTTATATACTGAGTTGTGAGCTTTCATATTTACAAACAACCCAATTAAGGCTTTAGTAATGAGAGAATAAATCTCTCCCCATGTGTACATTTCATAAGGAAGTTTGAAGACTTCTTCATCTTTAAATACTCAACAAATTTACTAGGTATGGCTACCAAGTAAACTTGTTTCCAAAGGCGATTCTGACTATCCTGAACTTCAAAAATTCTTTGAGTCCAATCCTTATGAAATTCTTCATATTCAGACATATTTCTGCATTTCATATTCATCAGGATTAACTCATGCTTATCTGCTAATTCAGATTCAGTACCACACCAATGTTCAATAATTTCAATAGTTAGGGCTCCTATCATGTTGTTATGGGGAGTCCCATCGGTGTGATAAACAATGTGTCCTTGTTCGTCTCTTAGGACTTCTGTCTGCATCTTCGCAATCATAATTGGAGAAGAAATTACTTCCCACCATTTGCTTAAAGTGCATGTAAAGCACTGGATGATTGACTTGCATGCTTCAACTTCTGATTTTCCTTTCATACACATGATATTGTATGAAACATACATTTGATCAATCATCTGTCTAATCTGTCCAATAGACAGATTATCAATGTTCCATTCTTAGAACCAATCCTCAACAAATGTTTGACTTTCTGGTAGTTTCCCTTTACCCACTAAATCTGGTGCTGGAGGTCTGCTTGTATGGTGAGGGATATTTTCATAGGCAGGTTTTTGGATGGATACTAGTGATACATGTTCTTTTGAGGAGGATTCTGGATCATATTTTTCTTGAGGAAAGTGATGAGGAAATTTCTCTGTAATTTTTGTCTCTTTAGGCTGATATACAGGAGACAAAATTGATATAGGATGGTTTGGAAGGATGAAGGGATCAGGGATAGGTTTGTCAGGTACATTATCCTTTTGCGTGATTTTAGATAATGACTTTCCCATTTTGGAGAAAGCTTCTCCTAGTCCTTCCATTAACTCTTCATGGTTTCTTAAGGACTCTCTAGATTTAGAAGATATTTCAAATAGAGTGGCGTCCAATTTATCTTTGACATCTATGACTTTGTCTTGTATTTGATTGATAGAATGGACTATAGTGTTTGTAGAGACTTGAATATCTATAATCTGTCCTTTTCTGGCATAATCATTTGTCACAAATGTATGAGTGGCCATACCCCTCAAAGCAGTATTAGTCCAGTTTATTTCTTTGGAGACTGACTGGACTCTTTTATCAATCCTAGAAAGCTGAATAGCTTCTTTGGAAAGAAGTAAAGGAACTGCTTTTACTTGTCTATTATTATCTTCAAGGACAATACCCTTGAAAGGAGGAAAAGTAGAATTTGATTCTACAGTCTGACCTTCAATACTTTTCCATTTATGTTTTGGAAGAGTTTCAGAACTCTCTCCCATCATCTGGACTTCATTTTTCTGATTTAGTTTCCTCCATTCATAGAAGGAAATCCAAGTATTATTTTCTGACATATATGTCTACCAAAGGTTCGACAATTTTTCTTTTTCTTCATCTGGTGTAGAAATATTGAAGTCATTTTTTTCAGAGTTTGTAAACAAATCCCAGTTTAGCAGTCTTTTGATCCAAACTTCTTCAATGGATATCCTCTGACACCCTTTTATAACACAATGAAATTTGTGTATTTCATCTACAGTAGGCCTTTTCATGTTTTCAGGTAAAGGGTTTGAAAATATGCAATCAGGAATAACATGATCACACTGTTCAATGTATATCAACCCATATTTAGGTGTTCCAAGAGGTCTCATACCTTTATAAATATCTTGTAATCTTGGATCTAGAGTCTCTATAGTAGGCATATAATGAATCATTAAACATAGCTGAGACTCAGAAGTAGATGCAGAACTTTCTACACAATTTTGTATAGATCTAAAACAGATTGAAGAATAATGCATTTGTTATTTATGAGAGATTACTATAATTGCACAGAAAAGCATGGTGTTTAATCTTAGTCTTCTGTTCCAGAGAAAGAAGATTTCAGATAGGCTCCTGGCTGACTGCTCAAGCAGAAACTAGTAACTCTGTCAGGAAGTCGCAGAAGTGGAAACCTTGTCTTTCAAAGGCCCGAGACTTCTGATACGGCTTCCAAGTGAGTCGCAAGAGTGGAAACCTCTTGTCTTTCAAAGGCCTGAGACTCTTGATATGGATCTAGATTCTTTATTAACACACTTTATCACACAACAGTGCTAAAATAAACCTAACAGAGCGAATGGTCTATTATCATACCCAGCTTGAAAATGGCTTCATGGCTCCGTCAAGGGATTCCTCCATCAAAGAATGAAGATTGAAGATTGTTTGTCTCGTGCGTTTGTTTCCTTCTGCTACTTGGCCTTCTGTTTCTTTCTACTCTCTGTAGGACCAATCCATCTCTCCTAGCGAACCCCAAGCAGATCCTTATGTGAACCCCACCTCTGGCATTATGTGAACCTTCTAGTAACTCTTAGCAAACCTTTAGACAACCCAACACCTACAACTGCCCTTAGCGGACTCCTTGCCTAGCGGGAATTACTACCGGTGCTATTCAGGACCTAAGAGAACCTCGACACAACTACCTTCTGAGAACCTTATCTCCAGGATGAGAGAACTTTATCTATCTTCTCGAGAGAGCTTCAGCACATAATCTTTCAAGGAAAATAGATTGCAATTGCAGGCAAGTAGAAACAAGAATCATAACATACGCACAATTCAGAGACAATATTCAGAGAACATAATATTCTTGCAGAAGTCTTTATATTAATAACATAGAGCTTAAATCTATGATGCCAGGGTATACAATAACGAGCAGGATGCTCAGAGTAGAATGCTCTTACTTTCTCACACAAACACACTTACAGACTTATGGAGAAATGCATACACAGAATGACTCAATGCTCGGACAGAAGGGAGCTTAGAAGACTGACTCACTCACTCACTAAAAAAGTTTCCTCCTCGATAATGGACTCCTCATCTCCTTATATACAACTTTGAGGAGAAGAGAATCATTTCGATGATGAGACCTGACATGACTTAGGACCATGTCTTCCACTAAATTTGCTTTATGGATTTGGCGGTAGCAATCGTGCAAGATTCTTCTGACCAAATCAAAGCCTTTATTCTCCATTAATAAAAGTAGATTCAATAGTATATCTGATGGGGTAGTCGGGTAAGATTCCTCGACCAGAAGAAAAACATCAGATAACACATATAGAGGAACCTTGGAAATGCGGGTCAAACCACGCCAAAAGTTGGAGAAGTGCTCCAAGTTTCCAAGATGCCCATTATTACACTAAGATATTTATTATTACAAAGTGGATATTGGTTGCAACAGCCCACTAAACCCGAATGACACCACTGTCGGCCATTTAGACATGAATAGACATAGATTACACTGTGGAGGTTGGTATCGGCAATCAACGGAAACCGACTGCCACCATCTGTCGGGCAATAATACTTGTACCATTATTCCATTGGTTGGTTATGAAAATGTTGAAAGCGATATGGGTCCCAATTTTGAGTGTATATTTCATGGTACATTTCAGGATCTTCATCACTATATTCATATTGCTGTAAGACATAGCTTGTCCTGATGACCCATGGATGTCTTTCTCTAACAAAAAACATTTTATAGTCATTTTCAGAAAGACGTTCGAAGATATGAACATTTTCTGGGAATCTTTGTTGAGGATATAGAAACATTCTTGCAGTGTCGATGACATCCGGATGTATAGAACTTGGATTTAGACCAAACTTTTTCCACCAGTCTAAGAGCCAGTCTAGTTCAGGGAATGAGATGAACTAAACAACAAATCTGATCATGCAATAATAATATCTATACATGTCAGTCCATAAACAAACATTATCCCACATTTCTTTATACTGGAAGTAATTTATTTCAAATAATCTTTCATTTGGATCTTGATGTGGCCAAGACTGTAAATCTCTCATTCTGTTAATTTGGAAAAAGTTCCAAGCTGGAGTTTGATTTCATGTTTAGGTCTATTGGCAGAACCAGTTCCTGTTAGCAGTTCTGATTCTAGTGAGGTCTCCCATTTATATTAAATTTTTTTGAGATGCAATAGTAGATGCTTGATGCATCTGTCCCATCACATGCCGAGGAGGAATAACATGAATGCTAGTATTTCTTGAAAAGCCTTGTAGACCAAATTCTACTCCTTCTGACCATCTTAATTACCATTGAGGTATCCAATTTTCTTTATATGTTTCCTAGTTGGTATTATCATCTAGATATTCAGTGACTAGGACATTTCTGTAATCATCCCAAGTATTTATTATCACCATGCTCTTTGAACAATAAGCAATTTGAGCATGTGATTTAGATATGAAAGGTAAGATTTTTCTCTTTGGTGCATAGCCATTTAGGCTTGGTAGAGTAATAAAATACCCTGGTTCTCCTTTGGAGTTTTTGTACGAGCCATGTGGCTCAACTCCATATAGGAACGTAGTTCCCAAGATACAATCTACTGGTAATTCTGTTACTAGGAATTTCATTCCTAGTGCATATTCATCAAATAATAAAATTCGTCTGGGAATTTCAAAATCCATATCAGTAGATATATTTCCCAGGCCAATGGCAGAATAACTACTAGGTAACCAGTACTTATGAGGGATCAAGTCTTTGTGCACCAAATTCATATCTGAACCTGTATCTAGTAGTGCATTCAGATAAAAAACTTCAGAGTTAATTTCTAACTTGATCTTTACTTGGTATTTTTGGAATCTGATGGGCAAGATTTTCATTGTTGTTAGCCCTTGGAGATGGGCTTTTGTCTTTGAATATTCATATGGTACATCCTCTAAAGGAGGTGGTTTGGAATCTAATTGATCCATGATTTCTCCGATCTCTTGTATTGCCCAAGAGTCTATTTTTAAATTATACTCAGATTCGTCTTCTAGCTTTCTGAGTTTTTCTTTTAATTCAGTAACTTCTTTTCTTAAAAGAATCATTTCTTTGGCTAAGTCTGTTACTGAAGTATTTTGCAATTTTGCTTCTTTGTTATATTTGATAAACATTTTTGTGTTTTTATCAAAAGAAGCATCTAAAAACAAAGTTTCTCTTCTAGACATTTCAACAATTTTTGACCTTTGTTCTGTTTTGACTGTCTTTAAAAAAGTTTCAAGAAGCAAGTTTTTCATATATCCCTCTGGTAGAGATTTGGTGCTAACATTTGAGCTTCTTGATCTCCAACAGTACTAAACATGCAGACTTTTATTTTCTGTCTTAGAGCTGGTTCTGATTCAGATTCAGAACTTTGTGAACTATCTTGGCAGGAGTAGTAATTTGGATTTTTGCAACTGCAGTCATGATTCATTAGAGTTTCTTCTTCTGAACTATAATCAAATTCAAAAGTGCTAGTAGATTTTGAACAACATCCTTGTTGTAATAGATGTACTTCTTCTCTTTTTGAAAAAGGATGGTGTGGGCACTGGATTGTTTCATGATCATTTGCTCCACATCTATTACAATGTAATCTGAAGGCTATTTGTTTACTAGCCTGGGCTTCTTTGGCTTTCTGCTTAGAATATTTGCCTTTTGACATTCTGGAAGCTTTGTTCTTTGGACAGTTATATGCAATGTGTCCATGTTTTCCATAGATCCAACATTGTACTTGTTGGTTAGCCTGGTGGGAATGAGATTTTAATTTGATATCCTCAGGCTCATAGTAATGTGTTCTGGGTCTGTACCTATATTTGTATTTCTCTTTTTTCTTTTCTTTGAATTATTTTTTCTTTTTTCTTTTTTCTTTTCTTCCTTACAGGGTCTGTAATATATAGACCATACTTTTCACAGATGGATTTTTGATCAGGAAAATGAGATAGCTTATATAATGAGTTGTGAACTTTCATATTTACACACAACCCAATTAAGGCTTTAGTAATGAGAGAATAAATCTCTCCCAATGTGTACATTTCATAAGGAAGTTTGAAGACTTCTTGCATCTTTAAATACTCAACAAATTTACTAGGTATGGCTGCCAAGTAAACTTGTTTCCAAAGGAGATTTTGACTATCCTGAAATTCAAAAATTCTTTGAGTCCAATCCTTATGAAATTATTCATATTCATACATATTTCTGCATTTCATATTCATCAGGATTAACTCATGCTTATCTACTAATTCAGATTCAGTACCAAACCAATGTTCAAGAATTGTAGTAGTTAGGGCTCCTATCATGTTGTTATGACGATTCCCATCAGTGTGATAAACAATCTCTCCTTGTTGGTCTCTCAGGACTTCTGTCTCCATCTTGGCAATCATAATTGAAGAAGAAATTACTTCCCACCATTTGCTTAAAGTGCCTGTAAAGCATTGGATGATTGACTTGCATGCTTCAACTTCTGATTTTCCTTTCATACACATGATCTTGTATGAAACACACATTTGATCAATCATCTGTCTAATCTATCCAATAGAAAGATTGTCAATGTTCCATTCTTGGAACCAATCCTTAGCAAATGTTTGACTTTCTGGTAGTTTCCCTTTACCCACTAAATCTGGTGCTGGAGGTCTACTTGTATGGTGAGGGATATTTTCATAGGCAGGTTTTTGGATGGATACTAGTGATACATGTTCTTTTGAGGAGGATTATGGATTATATTTTTCTCGAGGAAAGTGATGAGGAAATTTCTCTGTAATTTTTGTCTCTTTAGGCTGATATACAAGAGACAAAATTGATATAGGATGGTTTGGAAGGATGAAGGGATCAGGGATAGGTTTTTCAGGTACATTATCCTTTTGCTTGATTTCAGATAATGACTTTCCCATTTTTGAGAAAGCTTCTCCTAGTCCCTCCATTAAATCTTCATGGTTTCTTAAGGACTCTCTAGATTTAGAAGATATTTAAAATAGAGTGGAGTCCAATTTATCTTTGACATTTGTGACTTTTTCTTGTATTTGATTGACAGAATGGACTATAGTGTTTGTAGAGACTTGAAGATCTATAATCTGTCCTTTTTTGGCATAATCATTTGTCACAAATGTATGAGTGGCCATACCCCTCAAAGAAGTATTAGTCCAGTTTATTTGTTCGGAGACTGACTAGACTCTTTTAGCAATCCTATAAAGCTGAATAGCTTCCTTGGAAAGAGGTAAAGGAACTGCTTTTACTTGTCTATTATTATCTTCAAGGACAATGCCCTTGAAAGGAGGAAAAGTAGAATTTGATTCTACAGTCTGACCTTCAATACTTTTCCATTTATGTTTTGGAAGAGTTTCAGAACTCTCTCCCATCATTTGGACTTCAATTTTCTGATTTAGTTTCCTCCATTCATAAAAGGAAATCCAAGTATTATTTTCTGACATATATGTCTACGAAAGGTTCGACAGTTTTGCTTTTTCTTCTTTTGGTGTAGAAATATTGAAGTCATTTGTTTCAGGGTTTGTAAACAAATCCCAGTTTAGCAGTCTTTTGATCCAAGCTTCTTCAATGGATCCCCTCTGACACCCTTTTATAACATAATGAAATTTGTGTATTTCATCTACAGTAGGCCTTTGCATGTTTTTCAGGTAAAGGGTTTGAAAATCTACAATCAGGAATAACATGATCACACTTTTCAATGTATCCCAACCCATATTTAGGTGTTACAAGAGGTCTCATGCCTTTATAAATATCTTGTAATCTTGGATCTAGAGTCTCTATAGTAGGCATATAATGAATCATTAAACATAGCTGAGACTCAAAAGTAGATGCAGAAATTTCTACACAATTTTCTACAGATCTAAAATAGATTGAAGAAGAATCCATTTGTTATTTATGAGAGATTACTATAATTGCACAGAAAAACAGGTCGTTTAATCTTAGTCTTCTGTTCCAGAGAAAGAAGATTTCATATAGGCTCTTGGCCGAATGCTCAGGTAGAAACTAGTAACTCTGTTAGGAAGTCACAGAAGTGGAAACCTTGTCTTTCAAAGGCCCGATACTTCTGACACGGCTTCCAAGTGAGTCACAAGAGTGGAAACCTTGTCTTTCAAAGGCCTGAGACTCTTGATACGGATTTGGATTCTTTATTAACACACTTTATCACATAGCAGTGCTAAAATAAACCTAACAGAGAAAATGGTCTGTTATCATACCCGGCTTGAAAATGGCTTCATGGCTCTGTCAAGGGCTTCCTCCGTTGAAGAATGAAGATTGAAGATTGTTTGTCTCATGCCTTTGTTTCCTTCTGCTACTTGGCCTTCTGTTTCTTTCTACTCTCTGCAAGACCAATCCAGCTCTCCTAGTGAACCCCAAGCAGTTCTTTATGCGAACCCCACCTCTGGCCTTATGTGAACCTTCCAGTAACTCTTAGCGAACCTCCAAACATCCCAACACATACAACTGCCCTTAGCAGCCTCCTTGCCTAGCAGGACTTACTACCGGTGCTATTCAGGACCTAAGAGAACCTCAGCACACCTACCTTCTGAGAACCTTATCTCCAGGGTGAGAGAACTTTATCTATCTTCTCGGGAGAACTTCGGCACAGAATCATTCAAGGAACACAGATTGCAATTACAGGCAAGTAGAAACGAGAATCATAACATACGCACAATTCAAAGACAATATTCAGACAACATAATACGCTTGCGGAAGTCTTTATATTAATAACAGAGAGTTTGAAGCTCTGATGCCAGGGTATACAATAACGATCAGGATGCTTAGAGCAGAATGCTCTTACTCATTCACACAAACACACTTACAGACTTATGCAGAAATGCATACACAGAATGACTCAAAGCTTGGACAGAAGGGAGCTTAGAAGACTGACTCACTCACTCACTAAAAAAGTTTCCTCCTCGAGAATGGACTCCTCATCTCCTTATATACAACTTTGAAGAGAAGAGAATCATTTCGATGATGAGACTTGACATGACTTAGGACCCTACATGTCTTCCACTAAATTTGCTTTATGGATTTGGCGGTAGCAATCGTGCAAGATTCTTCAGACCAAATCAAAGCCTTTATTCTCCATTAATAAAAGTAGATTCAATAGTAGATCTGACGGGGTAGTCGGGTAGGATTCCCCGACCAAAAGACAAACATCAGATAACACATATAGAGGAACCTTGGAAATGCGGGTCAAACCACGCCAAAAGTTGGAGAAGTGCTCCAAGTTTCCAAGATGCCCATTATTACACTAAGATATTTATTATTACAAAGTGGATATTGGTTACGGCAACCCACTAAAGCCGAATGACACCACTGTCGGACATTTAGACATGAATAGACATAGATTACACCGTGGAGGTTGGTATCGGCAATCAATGAACCGACTGCCACCATCTATCGGGAAATAATACTTGTACCATTATTCCATTGGTTGGTCATGAAAATGTTGAAAGCGATATTGATCCCAATGTTGAGTGTATATTTCATAGTACATTTCAGGATCTTCATCGCTATCTTCATATTGTTGTAAGACATACCTTGTCCTGATGACCCATGGATGTCTTTCTCTAACAAAAACATTTTATAGTCATTTTCAGAAAGACGTTCGAAGATATGAACATTTTCTGGGAATCTTTGTTGAGGATACAAAAACATTCTTGCAGTGTCAATGACATCCGGATGTATAGAACTTGGATTTAGACCAAACTTTTTCCACCAGTCTAAGAGCCAGTCTGGTTCAGGGAATGAGACGAACTGAACAACAAATCTGATCATGCAATAATAATATCTATACCTGTCAGTCCATAAACAAACATTATCCCACATTGCTTTATATTGGAAGTAATTTATTTCAAATAATCTTTCATTTGGATCTTGATGTGGCCAAGACTATAAATCTCTCATTCTGTTAATTTGGAAAAAGCTCCAAGCTGGAGTTTGATTCCATGTTTGGGTCTGTTGGCAGAACCAGTTCCTGTTAGCAGTTCTGATTCTAGTGAGGTCTCCCATTTCTATTAACTTCTGTCAAGATGCAATAGTAGATGCTTGATGCATCTATCCTATCATATGTTGAGGAGGAATAACATGAATGATAGTATTTCTTGAAAAGCCTGGTAGACCAAATTCTACTCCTTCTGACCATCTTAACTGCCATTGAGGTATCCAGTTTTCTTTGTATGTTTCCCAGTTGGTATTATCATCCAGATATTCAGTGACTGGGACATTTTTGTAATCATCCCAAGTATTTATTATCACCATGCTCTTTGAACAATAGGCAATTTGAGCATGTGATTCAGATATGAAGGGCAAGATTTTTCTCTTTGGTGGATAGCCATTTAGGCTTGGTAGAGTAATAAAATACCTTGGTTCTCCTTTGGAGTTTTGGCACGAGCCATGCGGCTCAACTGTAGATAGGAACGTAGTTCCCAAGATACAATCTACTGGTAATTCTGTTATTAGGAATTTCATTCCTAGTGCATATTCATCAAATAAGAAAATTCCTCTGGGAATTTCAAAATCCATATCAGTAGATATATTTCCCAGGCCAATGGCAGAATAACTACTAGGTAACCAGTACTTATCAGGGATCAAGTCTTTGTGAACCAAATTCATATCTGAACCTGTATCTAGTAGTGCATTCAGATAAAAAACTTCAGAGTTAATTTCTAACTTGATCTTTACTTGGTATTTTTGGAATCTGATGGGCAAGATTTTCATTGTTGTTAGCCCTTGGAGATGGGCTTCTATCTTTGAATCTTCATATGGTGCATCCTCTAAAGGAGGTGGTTTGGAATCTAATTGATCCTTGATTTCTATGATCTCTTGTCTTGCCCAAGAGTCTATTTTGAAATTATACTCAGATTCGTCTTCTAGCTTTCTGAGTTTTTCTTTTAATTCAGTAACTTCTTTTCTTAAAAGAATCATTTCTTTGGCTAAGTCTGTTACTGAAGYATTTTGCAATTTTKCTTCTTTGTTATATTTGATAAACGTTTTTGTGTTTTTATCAAAAGAAGCATCTAAAAACAAAGGTTCTCTTCTAGACGTTTCAACAATTTTTGACCTTTGTTCTGTTTTGATTGTCTTTAAAAAAGTTTCAAGAAGCGAGTTTTTCATATCCCCCTCTGGTAGAGCTTTGATCTGTGCTAAAATTTGATCTTCTTTATCTCCAACAGTACTAAACATGTAGACTTTTATTTTCTGTCTTAGAGCTGGTTCTGATTTAGAATCAGAACTTTGTGAACTATCTTGGCAGGAGCAGTAATTTGGATTTTTGCAACTGGAGTCATGATACATTACAGTTTCTTCTTCTGAACTATAATCAAATTTAGAAGTGCTAGTAGATTCTGAACAACATCCTTATCGTAATAGATGTACTTCTTCTCTTTTTGGAAAAGGATGGTGTGGGCACTGGTTTGTTTCATGATCATTTGCCCCACATCTATTATAGTGTAATCTGAAGGCTATTTGTTTACTAGCCTAGGCTTCTTTGGCATTCTGCTCAGAATATTTTCCTTTTGACATTCTGGAAGATTTGTTCTCTGGACAGTTATATGGAATGTGTCCAAGTTTTCCACAGATCCAACATTGTACTTGTTGCTTAGCCTGGTGGGAATGAGATTTTAATTTGATATCCTCAGGCTCATAGTAATGTGTTCTGGTTCTGTACCTGTATTTGTATATCTCTTTTTTCTTTTCTTTGAATTATTTTTTCTTTTTTATTTTTTCTTTTCTTCCTTACAGGGTCTGTAATATATAGACCATACATTTCACAGATGGAATTTTTATCAGGAAAATAAGATAGCTTATATAATGAGTTGTGAACTTTCATATTTACAAGCAACCCAATTAAGGATTTAGTAATGAGAGAATAAATCTCTCCCCACGTGTACATTTCATAAGGAAGTTTGAAGACTTCCTGCATATTTAAATACTCAACAAGTTTACTAGGTATGGCTACCAAGTAAACTTGTTTCCAAAGGAGATTTTGACTATCTTGAACTTAAAAAATTCTTTCAGTCAAATCCTTATGGAATTCTTCATATTCAAACATATTTCTGCATTTCATATTCATCAAGATTAACTCATGCTTATCTGCTAATTCAGATTCAGTACCACACCAATGTTCAAGAATTGCAGTAGTTAGGGCTCCTATCATGTTGTTATGAGGAGTCCCATCAATGTGATAAACAATGTCTCCTTGTTCATCTCTCAGGACTTCTATATCCATCTTGGCAATCATAATTAGAGAAGAAATTACTTCCCACCATTTTCTTAAAGTGCCTGTAAAGAATTGGATGATTGACTTGCATGCTTCAACTTCTGATTTTCCTTTCATACACATGATTTTGTATGAAACATACATTCGATCAATCATCTATCTAATCTGTCCAATAGACAGATTGTCAATGTTCCATTCTTGGAACCAATCCTCAGCAAATGTTTGACTTTCTGGTAGTTTCCCTTTACCCACTAAATCTAGTGCTGGAGGTATGCTTGTATGGTGAGGGATATTTTCATAGGCAGGTTTTTGGATGGATACTAGTGATACATGTTCTTTTGAGGA
>JASDQU010222422.1:0-14145 GCA_032191745.1 Picea mariana
TGAGCCCTGATTGAGTCCTTCTGATGCTTTGCTTTCTCTACGGCATCTTCAGGTTCCTCCACTTCTTCTTTGATAAATCTTGATAGGTCATTCTCTGCAAGGATCAGACCGATCCTATACTTCCAGGCACGGAAGTTGTCTATGCCTTCCAATTTCTCAACAAGCTTTGTGCTTGTAGACATCTTGTACTTTCTGGTAACAAAAATGACCAAAAATTGAAGGTGCTTGAAATCAAGTTTTGATCTTACCAGGAGGTGCGCTTGGCTGAGGCGAGTAGCCTGGTGTCCTCAGATTTGAGAAATTCCAAATTTTACCCCTTCAAATCTGCTCTGCAGATTTCTGGACTGGTGCTTCTGGTACTTCTGGTACTTTGGTTTTCTGGTTTTCTGGTACTTTCTGAAACTAGGGTTTCACTTTCCGGAGGATCTAGCCACTGAAAAGGTGTGCTCTAGGTGCCAAATTGATCCTTGGGGGAGGGTGCAACTTTCTAGGGTGATAGAGAGCTGAAAATACTCACTTTTTCAAAACCCTAATTTTGGGGTTCGGTAACAGTGACGTTTTTCCTCTTGCAGATTGTGCTTTCTTCAGGTTGGCTCTGAAACCATGTTAATGTTTATGCCATTATTATAGTTCTTTGCATTTCATAAAGATAAGAGCATAATAAGAATAAGATCACTGAGAAATACACATCCACAAGAGACATAGCATTTATCCTGGGAAACCCTCTAGGGGAAGAAAACCCAGCAAAAACTTCCTTATCATAAATAGTTTATACAATGTTCAAGAGATAACTCAACCAATACAGAAAAGTCCTCCTCAAGAGATGCGCCACCCTTCTTCTCCTCTCTCCAACTTGTAAATGCAACTTGCCTCATAAGAGAATGAGCAAGTGAAGTGTGTCTAAGAAGTGAGGTGCTAGCCTTTTATTTATATCAATCTGGCACGTGTGAAGAGCCACCATCTGGCTGGGCCGACCTCTCACTCTGGGTGGGTAAACCCACCTTTAATTAATTCTGGCCCTTTCATTATCACTGCTGGGGCCGACTTCTTCTTCTGCACTTTGTAATTGTCCGATGACCAATCTGCAAAAGGGGATTTGGTCCTTATACAATTACCGACATGATTAATCCTCAATGGGGATTAATCTAATAACAATAATAATAATAATGACCTGATTAATCCACAATGGGGATTTAATCCAATAACAAAATAATAATAATGATTAATCCACAATGGGGATTTAATCCAATAATAAGAATGCTCTTCGCAGTTACATTATTTCAACAAATTCATCAATATCTAAAGAGATGATTAAGCCAACAATAAGTCCAATCAATGATTTACTCAATAAAAGCTTCAAATCATCATTCAATTGCTTATATCACAATTTTGCTGCCCCAAGATGAAATATTCAACTATGACGTCAGCCCTAATTAGGTTAGCTATGTTAGTTAGGGTTTCAAAATTTAAAGTTTTAAAGGTAGTTTTGTACACTAAAGCTTCAACGTTGGAGATCAAATCAGTGCCTTAGGGTATATGGAGTCAAAAGATAAGGGCACAAGGTCTTGAAAGGATGATGACTCAAAGATTAGAAGGTAGGGTTCTATGGTGCTGCAAAGGCAGGGCCCTAGAATCAAAACCCTAGGGGAAAGAGGCTCACTCCGGTGTTGCTTAAGCAAGGCCTCGTGCTCTTTCCTCCTTCTCTAAATCAAATTGGCAAAAACGGCTAGCCTAAAGAACAAGTCTAAAGGGAGAAAATGTTGCAAAGGCAAGGCTTTCAAACCCTAGAAGGTGAAAACCCTAGGTGTAGGGAACCTAGGCCTAGGACGTCTCCTTTTTTCAACTTATAACTTCAACGCTAGCTCAGAAGAAACAAGACAAGTGTAGCAAAGGCTAGGCTCTATCTCTTTCCTTCAATGGCTGAAAAATATTTCTCAACAAGGGGACATGTAACAATAACCTACTTGTGTGCTTATTACCTAGGGTTTTAAATCAGCAATACAATTAGCAAACGCAAGAAATTACACCTACAACCATTCATTTAAGAAGTTTTGCAAGAAAATTCACTTACATGTCATGAAGAAGAGCACAAGCAAACCCTAGTTGTAAACCTTCCTTGAGAGAAATGCCATAAAATGCCAAGAAAATCCTTCCAATAGCAAGTGCGCCTCACTTATGCAGAAAATATACCCAAGAAGGGCGCAAAAATCAGATCTCACTTGTGTGAGTGAAGTGTGTTATGTCAAAATGAGGGAAAACATCCTCAATTTATATCATCCAATGACCCTTAATTAAAAATTAGGTCATAAAAACAGCCGACAAGGTTGATAACTAAAAATCATATTGTTTTACATTTAACTGCTAAATAAAACCCTAAATGAGCAATAAGCAAGACGTCCAGCCCTTTAGAGGGAGATGTTGGCCCCTTTTAGGGCAAATCTCAGCACTAGAAGACAAACGTTGGCCCTCTCTGGGCCTCCAAACTCTGCCACACGTGCCAAACTGCCTTGTAAAGCTGCCACATGCTGGAGGGGACGTCAAGGATCTCTGGAGGACGTCCTGGGTCAATAGAGGGACATGTTCCACCTGCAGTGGGTCAACCCCCTAGGGCTGGGCTCAGCCAAAGCATCCTGGATGAAAATGTCTTTCTTCTTCTCTCGTGCAAAGGCTTGACCAATCACTGTCCTGTCTTTGCCCCTGATGAGGTCCCAACAACCATTTGATGGGCTCTTTAGCCCCATGGAGGTCCGAACTAATCATCTCCCCATGTGTACCGGTCCACCTGGTACCTGTCCGTCTGGCATGGTCCTGCACATCAAAAACTTCGCCCTCCATGGGCTCATTAGTCCTCGGGATCATAGCAATGTCAACCATATTTCATCATTAATTTTATCAAATGCATGCATAAAACACCTAGCATATCATCTAATAGCTCAAAGATATTACAAAGACCTACTATACAAAGCTGAAGAAAAAGACAAAGTGCCCTATTGGGCCAGCATCCATAAGAAAAGGAAAGTTCCCAAAGGATATCATCCAAGCCATGTAACACGAGGTGGTGTGGTTAAAGGATGTCTAGACACAGCGGAAGACAGGGGTGATATTATCCATGGGTGCCTTTGTAGGAGGCAAGCTGTACCTGTCATGGATGCAATTTTTTCCAAGCCCTTTATTGCCTTTATTCTTTCTTTTATTTATTGCTTTTTCTTTCTTTTTATTTCAAGGTCTAACTAGAGGACACTGCCTTGGCGTGGTGACTAGAGCTGACAGTGTTACCCATGAGTACTTTCACAGAGATGATAAGGCTAGCTCGTGATGAGACCCCCTTTCCCTTGGCCATGCAACCAAAGGTCACTGCCCTGGTGTGGTAACCAGATAATGGCAATGTCATACTGTTAAGTACCTATGAACATAATGGGCTGGCTCGTGATGAGACCCCCCATCCTCTTGGTTAGGTTTTGTCTTTTTTGTTATTTTTCTTCGGGTCCCTCTTGTTTCTTATCGAGAGGCCTTTTATTGCCTTCTCGGTGATCCCTGGGCGAGGCATCTCTAGGTTTTATTTTCTATGGCTTTTATCTTTTACCAGCTGCTTTTACCCCCTGGGCCTTTAGCCCCTTCTTTCCACAGGATAAAATGTAACCCCACAAATAGGTCATCCTAATGTCCGGACTAGGGAAATGGGATAGATGAATGGGAGATAAGATGTAAAATAATAAAATTGTGGGAGTGGACGATGGCTCTTCAAAATTCCCCTTGGTGGCTGACCAAAACCTATGGATACAAGCTTGCTAGGGCACCTCGTTAATTCCCCCAACCATGGTCAAGTGGGTTAGTACAAGATCCAAGCAGTCGTCAGAAATGAAAGGAATCTGATGCATATATCTGAAAGTTATAATGATCAAACATGACACATACCATGATACCTGGACCAATTACCTCATGGAGCAAGAGTCTTTTCCGATACAAATCCAAGCCGAAGGTGATGGATGTTGCTGCTGCTGACAGGACAGGTCTGATGAAGAAGAAGAAAGATGGGCCCTCCAGGGCCATGCTCAGGTCAATCCTGCTCTCGGTACTCCATGTCTAGGACCAGTGGGCCTCGAGACATGATCTCCTAGTTATCCCTAGAAATCGAGGATAACAAGACTCATTGGATAGAAGCGAAGCATGTATTGAGATATCTATGAGGCACAATTGGATATGGCCTGAGATATGCCTCCAGTGTAGATATGAGATTGCAGGGATATGTCGATGCAGATTGGGCAGGGAGCGTAATGGACCGGAAGAGCACATCCGGTTGTTGTTTTACATTGGATTCTGCCATGGTTTCCTGGTGCAGCAGGAAACAGATCTCTGTGGCTTTAATTACCACAGAAGCAGAGTATATAGCGTTGAGCGTGGAAGTCCGCGAAGCAGTGTGGCTTCGCAAGCTCTTGACGGATTTATTTGATCATGAGATGGATTCTACTATTATTCATTGTGATAACCAGAGCTGTGCGAATCTCTCTGAGAATCCTGTGTTTCACGATAAATCGAAACACATTTAGATAAAATATCATTATATCAAAGACATGGTGTAGAGGAAAGCAGTACACGTGCAGTACCTTCCTACACACGAGCATATTGTAGATATCTTCACCAAACTGCTTGCCAGGACGAAGTTCGAGTACTTCCGTGAGAGACTTGGCCTGGTGGAGAATGCTTCCCTAGCTGAGAGGGAGTGTTGATGATTGCAGCGTCATGAGACATCCTCCAGGATACGTTCTCCTCTGTGATCGAGTTGAGTCAACCTGAGAGGGAGCCCAGTGTTGGGCATACCCACGTGATGGGGCATCGTTCTCCTCTACGTGAGAGTTGAGTCGTCCCCCAATGGTTGGGGCATCGTTCTCCTCTAGAGAGTTGAGTCGTCCCCCAGTGGTTGGGTGTGTCCATGTGATGGGTGTATCGTTCTCCTCTGTGTGAGAGTTGAGATGATGTGGTACTCCAGATGATTCTGTTGAGTATGACGCCCATGTGGCTGAACACAAGTGGACGTGTCCCTAGTGGCTGAGAACCAGTGGACGTGTGGATCCCTTGCTATATTGTCTAAGTGTAAGATTTACTTGTAACCCTCATTGTGATGTAAAGGGTACAAGTCGACCCCACCATATGTGAAAGATAATCAATGTTTATTGTTATAATTAATTATTTTCTGAGTTATTGAGGTCGACCCTGTTGTGCCAATAGACAAAACTTTTACTGTGTCTAGGTCTAGTATAAATAGAGGTGATTTCCCCATTGAGGAAACACACACACACAAGTCACTTGTCATTTGGAAATTTCAGCAAGTACACTTTAGGGGTTGAAGTGCGCACCTCTCTTGGGCGCAAGTTTCAAGGTAGTAGAGCACCCTCTTGTGTGCATTAGGGCTTTATGGTTGGGGGGTCTTCTCTTGAGAATATAGCAAAGGATTGTTGGGTTTTCTTCCCTTGAATAGAAGGGTTTCCCAGGATATTTCTTGTGTTCTTGTGCATGGTACTTCTTCTTGTGATCTTGGTTATTGCAACACTTGTGAATTGTGTAGCTGCATTTTTTTTGTTAATATTATGGTAGCTGCGGGAGGTATTTACCTCTACGTGTGAACCTGACGAGAATAGAAGACTCCGAAAAACAAGAGAAAACCCTAATGAGTTGGCGAATAACCCTAGAAGTTTTGTCGGCTCAAGAAGATAATTAATATTAGGTTATTAGCCTCTAAGAGAAGAAGTCGGCCAGAAATAATAATAATATATTGAACATACATGTGCCCAGAAGGAGAAGTCGGCCCCAGCAAATCTGGCAGAACCACTATAAATACAGGCGCCAGTTCTCATTTGACACATCTCAGAATTGCAGACAACAACTGGTGCGCACTGCAGTTCCCAGTTTGGTGCACACGTGTGGAGGAGAGTTGCAGGTGCAGCTGCTGCAGCTAGCAGTTTCAGTGTTGGCTTGGACTATTTCTTGGCTAGGGTTTGGACTATCTGATCAACTATTGTTGGTGCGCTATCCTTGGAGGAAGATGCGCTACACCTTGTTTGGCTATCTAGCCTAGGGTTTGCTTCTGGAGTAATTCTCAGTCAAGGTCAAGGTGCTCGGAGGGTGGCTTCGGCCTATGGTTGGGTGACAAGGGTATCGTCAATGGTAAAACGAGCACACAATCTTCTATATTCTAACATTTTTATGGTTCAAGTAAATGCTAAAAATGAAACAAACCTCATGTTTGAGCCTAGCTTAGTGAAAATTCAACAAAAATAATATCTTTACATTAAGTACATGATGAATCAAAACAATGACAAATATCAATTGAAAGCAAATCACAATATGAACAAAATATGAGTTAGATAGATTTACAAGAGAAATACAATAGCCAATGAACTCTACAACTAACTAACCATTTAGCATGTAACCTGAAAACACAGGAAAAAGAGCAAGTGCGCAACTTCTAAAGATGAAATAGCTCCCAAAGAGGAAGTGCGCAACTTCTGAGCAAGGGGGGAAACCACTCACCAAGTGCACCAAAGAGATGGTACACAGCTTGATGGCAGCCTGCCCTTGAACAAAAAACCACTTCAACCACAAATGAACTTGAAAGTAAAAGGCTCAACTTGAATTGTAAAAGCTAGTGAATTAAAACCATGAGCATAAGAAAATACCTTGAACAACAAGGTTTGAACAACTTGAAATAAAATGCTTGCAATGAAAAGTAGAGATGAATCAAACCATAAGCATGTAAAAAGGAGACCTTGAACAACAAGGTTTACACAACTTAAAAGATACTGAAAAATTGAAGTGCAAGTGTTGTGTAATATTAGATAAATTTTGGGTAAATTTTAAGAGTCTCTCTTTGATTAGGGGGGCCTAAGCTAATGTGAAACCAACCTAAGCTATGTGACTACCCCTATACTTTTACCGCTTTGGCCAAAATGATTGCTGGGTGCTCAAGAAGTAGGGCAAACAAGGCCCTACCCTAACTCCATAGGTCAACCCAGAAAACTTGGGCACTCAACAAAGGGGACACCTAGTGCCGTGAAGTCATCCCTGACTTAACACCCCCTGTAGCCTCCACAAGCCTCCTTTTTGGTGGCAAAAGTTGTACCAGTAAAGGGTGCCTATTTAGACTAGACAAATTTATCCCTCCTAAAGCTACAAATTAATTGATTAAGAAATAAAATTACTTGTATTGAAAATGATTAAGGAGATACAGCTTCTAAGTAAATGAAATGAAAAGTGCTTATAGATCCAACATAAGTAAATTGCAAAAGAAAGATTACTTCCACAAAATTATACAAGATATTTAACCAAGATGAAGATGTTTCTAACTATGTGAAGTATTAACAATGAACTTTAAAGGAGATACATAAAACTAAATGGCAAAAACAAATATTAACAAATTAACACAAGAGACAAGCCTTACGATACTGCATGGGTGGCTAGGCCAATCCACTATGCAGGGTGTAGGCAAAATAGATTATTGAAATTGAAATAAACTTGGAAAATGAAGGAAATAGCTACTTGCAAACCTCAACAAAGGCACAAGGTGGAGGGCAAGCCTACCGGTGTTGTGCCAAAGTGGGTGAAAAGAAAAATTAATTACAAAAAAGGAAAAGCAAGAGATTCCTAGTCTCTCAACCTTGCCTTAAGGACAAGTGGGGCAAACTTCAAATGTACAAACAAAACAAAAAATAGATCTAACTCTTAGCCTTACGATTTTGCATGGGTGGCTAGGCCAATCCACTATGCAAGGTGTAGGCACATTAACTAAATAAATTTCAGAAAATTAAAACTTGGAAAGAAATGCAAGCCCAAGAGACTCTCTTTGGGCTTGCTTACAATGATAGAAGAGGAGAGGAGAAGTGGGTATCCAATACCCCAACTTGTGAGATCTTTTCTTGAAGTTTTATGGCCCCAAATGGGCAGCACCTCCTCTTTTCTGATGCAAACCTGCAAAAAACCAGCAAGCAAAGTTTGCTGGAAAAGCAACAAAAATGACCAGAAAACTTATATAATTTCGGTTAGTAATTGTTATCACACAATTTGTACTTTGATTGAAGGAAAGGTAAATGGAAAGCAAATTGGCGTAACTTGAGGTTATCCTATCACTATCAACTCAATAGGATTCCTCTTTCTCTTTAGGGTTGTAGGCCCATGGGAGACGTCCCCGGTGACCTGGGGATTTGAGAAGGCAAGGTCATGATGGCTATTAAAAGGTCCCCTCTCACAAGTCACCACTGATTAGAAAGTCCTAGGGTTATAACCAATAAAGTGATAATATATCAAGATGTACCTGCTCGGAACAAAGCAACAAGAAACTATATATTTTGCAAGTACAACTTGCTTGTTAGCACTTCATAAAACCACAGACTTTCTCAATAAAAGCAATTGGCTGATAATGATGAAGTAAACAGAAAATTATAACAACAATATTTATGAGACAATACTTCACAATAAGTGCCTTGAAACAACTTCAAAATGAGTAAGAATAATCAATCATCAACACCATAATAATAGCATTTATAGAAGCAAGCAAGACAATGCATTAATCAACCTTTTTAATTGCTTTTAGAAGATTTTAATGCTGCAAAGTATGGCTGTAGCTTACTTTAGTAACAACATCAATAATGTTAGTAGGTTAGGCTATTCTAATGTTAGAAGTAGTTAGTGGAAAGCTTAAAGTGTAGGTTTTGATGGTTGCTTTGATCAATCACTCAATAAGAAGTCTTAGACTAGTGCCTTTAGGGTAAATGGAGTCAATTATGGCATCAAATGTTGAAGGGAAACAATAATAGGAGAGCCAAAGACAAGAGAGATTAGTGTTGAAATGTTGGTAAGCCAAGGCTTCAACTACCAAACCCTAGGGGAAAATTGCTACTAAGGTGTAGGTAACCCTAGGCCTTAGCAAATTTTCCTCCTTCTTCAACTCAATGATGAAGCAAATGACGACTAAGATGAAGCAATAAATACTAGGGTGTTGCAAAGGCAAGGCCCTAGCAAAGACTTCAAGAAATTTGGCTTCTTGGCAAAATCTAGTAGGTGAAAGCTTTTAAAGCTAGGACAGTAACATGTGCTAGACTTCCTAGGGTTTTAAACAAGAAATTTCATAATATTAATGTAAATGAAAGATAAAAATTACCATAACCATTCATTTAAGAAGAATTGCAGAAATTTTACTTACATACATCAAGAATCATCAGGAAAAACACTAGTTGGACACTTCCACCAAGAAAATTGCCAAAAATACTCCAAATTTAGCCTCCTTCAACAAGTGCACCTAAAATTTCAGCCAAGTAACCCTAGATAGGGCGCAAATTTCAGACCTCACTAAGTGTGAGTGAAAGATCATGAAAAATACAAGGGTAAAAACCCTTATTTATACAATATCAATGAACAAAATTAGGTCAAAAAGGGCGACATGGCCCGTTACATGTAATATCCAGTTTTTACATTAAATGACATAATAAAACCCTAAATCTAGCATAAAAGGTGACGTCATGCCCTTTTAGGGTGACGTTAGGCCTTTTTAGGGCAATGTTGGCATTCAGGAGCAAAACGTTAGGCCTCTGGATCATGCCACATGTGCCACTTGGCACACAACTTCCTCCAAAGTGTCCAAAATGTTGGGTGACATCATGGGCCTTCCAAGGCCTACATCATAGTGAGAAGGGCAAGACCCCCTTGGGTCTAGGCTTGTCGGGTTGTCTCTGGTGGAACGTCCTCCTTTCTCTTCGGTGCAAACCTTTGATCTATCTCTGCTCCTGGCTGGGGTCTCAGCATCCATCTGGTGGGATTTTAGCCCTACGGAGGTCCAAACTAATCATCTCCCCATGTGTACCTGTCCGTTGGGTGTGGCCCTGCAACAACAACAAGTACGCCCTCCATGGGCTCATAAGTCACAGGGATCATAGCAATGCCAATCACATCTAATAATCAAGTTATTTAAACATGTGCATGAAACCCCCTTTCCTAGACAAGTGCTCAAAGAGGTTATGCTATTCTACAAGCCAAGTTTGGAGGGGACGCTAGGATGTCATATTGGGCTAGTGCTCATTGGATGTGGGATGTTTCTGGGTGAAGACAAATACAGGCCATGTAAGTGGGTGAGGTGGTAGGGGATGTCTGGGCAATGGGTGCAGTGATGGCAGGGGAATGTATGGCTTACCTGTGGGTGCCTCTGAAGAGGGTGAGATGCACCTTGTTATGGATGCAAATGTTTCCAAGACCATTCATGCCTTTTATCTTTTTATCTTATTGTTTTTTCTTTCAAGAGACTAGTTAGAGGACACTGCCCTGACGTGGTGACCAGTGGTGACAATGTTACCCACAAGCATTTCACGGAAATGAGAACGCTGGCTCGTGATGAGACCCCTTTTCTCTTGGCTATGCCACCAAGAGCCACTACCCTGGCATGGTGGCCAGCTGAATGGTAGTGTCATACCGCTACATGCCCATGGACCTAATAGGCTGGCTTATGATGAGACCCCCTATCCTCCAACTAGGTATTGATTTTATTATTTTACGGGTTCCTCTGTTTCTTGCTGAGAAGCCTTTTATTGCTTTCTTGGGGATCCATGGGCGAAGCATCTGAAGGTTTCATTCTTTTGGATTTTATCTTTTTCCAGCTACTTTTACCCTTTGGGCCTTTAGCCCCTTCTTCCCACAAGGTAAAGTACAATCCTTTGCTAGCTTGACAAACCCAATGCCCGAACCAATGTATGGGATAGATGAGAGGGAAAAAGATGAAAAATGTTAAGTATGGTGGGAATGGACGATGACCTTTCATGGACCCCCCCAGTGGCAATTCAAACCCTATGGGAACCAGCTTATTAGGGCATCCTGTCATTCCCCCCAGGTGTGGACAAGCAGAAAGGCATAAGGTCCAAACACACGTTAGAAGTAAAAAGAATTAAATGCACATATTCAAATGTTTTGAGAATCAAAGTGACACATATCATGATACCCGAACTCATTACTTCATGGAGCAAGACCCATTGCTGCTTAAGGGCTAGGCCGATGGGATGGATGTTGTTGGTGCTGACAAGGTGGATGCGCTGAAGAAGAGGAAGGATGGGCCCTCTAGGGCCAGGCTCAAGTCGATCTGTCTCTCGATACTCCATGTCTAGGACCTGTGGGCCTCGAGACATAATCTCCTTAATTATCCCTAGGCTAAGGGATAGCGGTAATAACAGAAAATTTATGTGCAAAAAATCAGCAAGTAAATATGATTTGTTCTCCTATTACAGAGAGGTAAAATGCCCCAAAAATTAATGGAAATATTCAGAAACTTAGAACAAAAATTTAAAGAGGTTTGAGTTGGGTGAAGGGACAAATTTCCAGATCTGAAATTTGTCCATAAAAACCCTTGGTGACCTGCAATATTCGTGAGACAAAGCTACAGAAAAAAGAGGAGGTGAGTAGATCTAATTGATAAAAAAAAATACTTTGCTGAATCAAAACAAATACTCACTAGATCTACAATACTACTACCATAGATCTATCCAAGCAAAATACTTTGCTTCGACTTCCTACTCTAGATCTATAACATATGAATACACGAAGAACCAAAGCAAATATCACCTCAAATGTAGCACAAGATAGCATCAAGAAGACTCTCAATGCACCATGGATCCTCCAAAGATTTCTTTTATTCCAATAGAAAAAGGTTGTTGCAAATACTTGCAGCAAGCTTTACACAAGAGCAAGAGCAAAATGGGAGAGAGAGAGGAGTGGCAGAGATTTGGGCATAATAACTTTACTCAGAGAATAGATGTGTGAAATGAGGAGGGTTATGCATTCTTTTATACCTGAGAGAGGAGAAAGACCCCTCTTGGATGTGTTTCAAGTGTCACACATGCAATAGAAGTCACCATCTCAAGGGGGGCGCATTTTTAGGGTTTTGGAGCTCTAGGGTTTGTGAGGGTTGAGTGAGGGGGAGGAGAAACACCTTTTTGACATTGTCCAACATCAAATTAGAACAAGGAGGGAGCACTTAGGAAAAAAGGGGTTTTCCTCTTTTAATTTTCCACTTTGGCTAATTTATTCACCAAGGGGGGCGCAACTTCCTTAGGTAGATGAGTGATGTGAGGTTGTGGCTAGGTGTGGGGGGTTGGTTTAAGTTAGGAAATGTATTTACCAACTTAGGAAAAGGGTTAGGCATCATCTCCCACTCTTTCTCAAACCTTTTTGCATAAATTACAATTTTCAGCATTTTTGACTTAGCCAAATTAAGCAATTAAATTGCTGACTCAAGACCGACTAAGACTTCTCATGGAAAATGACCTAGCAAAATTTGTCCAATTGAGTTGAAACTTGGTCCAAGGGTGTAGGGGGTCTCATCCCATTTCTTTTGAGTACTCACATCCCTATCAAAATCCCCTAGGAGCTAGTTTTTACATTTTTACATGAAATTTAATTAAAATTACCATTAATTGGATAATTTTAAAAAATAAAAAAAAACTACTTAGACTCGACGGAATTCCACAAGACTATAGGAGATGTCTAGCATGGTCATTTACAATATTCCTAGACCCTAGTCACCCATTGGGCTTGATCATTAGAATGCCTTTCACCACTTTGGAGGATTATTATGAGTGAAAAACTCAAGGGTGATTAAAAATTACCTGAGGATAAAAAAAACTCAATGAAAGGACTTCCCTAATGATAAAGTCCTCAGAAAGTAACCTAAAATATGATCCATGCAGACCCATTACATTATTATCCCACGTAGGTGAGGGGAAATTCCAATTACAAAAAGAAGTGCTAGGGGCAAAAATTGTCTTGTAGAACCAGAAAGTCTTCAACTTGGTTGCACCATTAGGTACATAGCTTCATGGCTTCATGGCATATAGAGAATTAGACTCTATATCATAACATCCCATCTCTAGTTCACGATACACAATCTTATTTGTGGGATCCCTAGGATCTTCAACATGGTACTTTCTTTCCAGCTCCCTGTTTAATCTAAACATGGAACCATTTGGAGTTGGAATAGTGGCATAAGTTAAATCCATTTGTAAATTACCACCCAAGTCTGAAGTTGTCTTTCTTGATAGCAACATACCCCAAGCATCAGGTACATCAATTACAGCTATGCCAATCTCTATCATGATGTCTAGGAATGCAACCAAGTGTACTTGCAAGCCTTTAATCAAACCATGCACCTTGATTGATTTGCTATCCATGGCACAAATGTTATGATAAGGTCTTGAGATCTTTAAATTTTATTGTTCCATTACTTTCTTAGTCATAACATTTGAGCTTGCTCCTAAGTCAAGCATGCAATTGTGAAGAATATAATCATTCATGAGCAAAGAAAGATAAAAAGGTCTATTCTTTTCATTTCCCCTATCCATATTTTGCAAAATAGCAGGTGCATCCTGGTAAGCTACTGTTGGTGGCTTGTCATCATTTTTCTGAGAAGGATTTTCTATAGCTTTGAGTAGTTTCTCCCTCTGAGATGGATTCTTCATTATTTCTGACACAGGTACCAACATCTTTGCATTATTGAGCCACCCTCCTAAGTCAATATTTAAATCTGAACTTATGTGAATCATTGTTTTAGGAGGGGGAGGAGGCATTCCCAAAATATTTCCTTGAGGCCTGTTATCCCCGATATATAGGGATAACTAGGAGATCATGTCTCGAGGCCCACATGGTCCTAGACATGGAGTACCGAGAGCAGGAGCGACCTGAGCATGGTCCTGGAGGACCCATCTTCTTCTTCTCAGCCAGCTTTGTCCTGTCAGCAGTACCAGCTTCCATCACTACCGGCTTGGGCTTGCATCGGAGAGGGCTCTTGCTCCATGAGGTAATTGGTCCGAGGTATCATGGTATGTGTCATATTTGATCATTATAACCCTCTTATGTATGCATTAGATCTCTTTCATTTCAGATAACTGCTTGGATTTTACACTAATCTACTTGACCACTGTTGGGGTAATTGACTGGGTAGCTTCGTAAGTTGGTATTCATGGGTTTTGGGCAGCCACCAATGGGGGTTTGAAGAACCATCGTCCGCTCCCCTCATATTCTCACTTTTTCATCTTAAAACCCCGCTCATCCATCCCATTCCCCTAGTCTGGCCATTAGGATGACCGCCAGGGTACATCTTGTCTTGTGGGAAGAAGGGGC
>JASDQU010222422.1:14245-30189 GCA_032191745.1 Picea mariana
AGGCCTATCCTGATTATTGTTTCCATTCCTTTGATAAGTGATGCCTCTATATCTAACCATTTCTGACACTTGTTGGGGAGTAGGCTTAGGCCCGAATTTTATTGTTGCCTTATCCACCACATTATTCATACAATTTACCCCCTCACTATACTCCATCAAATCCATCCATTCATTCATGCCAACATTATACTCATGACCAAACATATTTACCTATTCATTTTCTGGTCTATAAGGTCCCATTTCACTACAAACTTGAAGAAAGACTTGGCAAGTGGATTCCTCATGAAATTGTCCACAAGGTCTACAATAAGGAATAGCTTGGTGATCAACCAAGTTAGTGGATTTGAATGGATTTGGTGGCCTTTTGATCTTTGATCTTCGAATGGATTACTTTCCCAAATTAAAAGTTACTCAAGTTGTTAGCAAATTATACAAATTATACAAGATATAAAAGCTATAGAAATTATACAAGCCTTACGATATTGCATGGATTGGCTAAGCCAAATCACTTTGCAAGGTGTAGGCAAAATAAATCAAAGAAAAAATAAAATGACTTGAAAGTAAAGAGATTGCACCTAGCCACACAACCTTGCCTTAAGGACAAGTGGGACAAAAGATTAGATGCATAAAACATAAAACTAATTACCTAGCCTTACGATATTGCATGGGCTAGCTAGGCCAAACCACTTTTCAAGGTGTAGGCAGAATTAAATTATTAACAAAACAAAAAATTACTTTTAGATGAGAAGACAAGCCCAAGAGACCTCCTTGGGCTGCTTACAATGCTGGAAAGAATTGAGAGAAGAAAGGGGTTTTGAAACCCCAACTTGGGAGGCTCTTTTGGAGTGTTTTGAGCCCCAAAATGGGCAACACCTCCCCTTATAGAACCTGCAAAAAACAACAAGCTAATGCTTGCTGGAAATGCTGCAAAAGTGCTTGAAAATACTCATAAATTTCTATTAGTATTGTTATCGCACAGTTTGTAGCTAGGTCAAATGGTTAGAAGGTAGAGGCCAAATTGGCGTAACAGGAACCTACCCCACCCAATGTCACCACAATGGGGAGGTTCTTTTTATTAAAGGGAGGTTAGCCTAGGGGAGACGTCCCCGGTAATCTGGGGTTTTGAAGAGGCCAAAGTATAAAGGTCAAAGAAAAAGTTCCTCCTCACAGGTTACCACCAAGGTCAGATAGTCCGGTTAATCAGCCAATAAAGAAGTGTATGCCCAAATGAGAACACCTCCCCGGAACAAGACAATAGCAAAATAATATATGCAGGCTATAATTCAGTGGGTTAGTACTTCATGTAACTATCTGACATCAATATATAAGCAATGTGAGACAACATATATTAATGAGATCAACGTTTTATCAATATAGCAATGGAGAATATCAATTCATCAATAACTATTGAGATGACGTAGCCAACAATGTATTTAATCACTCCTTTACTTAATTAATGCTTTCAACCATCATCTAATTGCTTATCATCAAAAGGTGTTGCGTCAAGATGGAATAACCAAGTATAACGTCAGCCTAGTTAGGGTTAGCTAGTTAGTTAGGGTTTCAAATTTAAGAGTTTTTAAGAGGTTGTTTGAGCACTATCACTTCAACGTTGTGGATCTAAGATCAGTGCCTAGGGGTAGATGGAGTCAATTTAGGAGAGGACGCAGAGTTAAAGGGATAAAAGGCTAAGGACAAGAGGGAAGGGTTCTAGAGTGCTGCAATGGCAGGGCCCTAGAATCAAAACCCTAGGGGAAAGAGGCTCACTCCGGTGTTGCTTAAGCAAGGCCTCGTGCTCTTTCCTCCTTCCTTAGGTCAAACTTGGCAAAACAGCTAGCATAAAAGATAAGTTAACACAAGAGAATGAGGTGAGGGAGAGTGTTGCAATGGCAAGGCTCTATCACCAAACCCTAGAAGATGGACGACCCTAGGTGTAGATAACCTAGGCCTGGGACATCCTCTCCTTCTTAACCTTTAAAAATCACAGCTAGCACAAGGGGAAAAAGTGAAAAGAGTGTAGCAAAGGCTAGGCTCTTTCTTCCTTCTTCAATGGCTGAATATTTCTCTTGTAGGGGACATGAAACAAGGACCTACTTGTGTGCTTGTCACCTAGGGTTTTAAATCAACAAATTTATAAGTAAATGCAAGAATACAAACCTACAACCATTCAATCAAGAAGTTTTGCAGGAAAAACACTTACATATCATGAAGAAATAGCATTGCAAACCCTAGTTGTAAACCTTCCTTCAAGAGAAATGCCAAATATGCCAAGAAAATCCTTCCATCAACAAGTGCGCCTCACTTTAAAAGACCAAATACCCAATAAGGGCGCAAAAATCAAACCTCACAAGAGAGTGAGTTTTTTTTGTTATTGTCAAAATGAGGGGAAAACTCCTCAATATATAGTGTATCATGACCTCTAATTAAAATTAGGTCATTAAAAATAGCTGACAAGGCTACAAACCAAAATCATACTGTTTTTACATTAAATTGTTAAATTAAAGCTCTAAATGAGCATAAGCAAGACGTCAAGCCCTCCTGAGGGAGACGTTGTCCCTTTTTAGGGCAAAATGCAGCACAAATGACAAAACGTTGGCCCTCTTTGGGCCTCCAAACCCTGCCACATGTGCCAGCTGCCCTGTCAGACTGCCACACTGTCAAGATGACGTCAAAGGCTCCTAGGTGACGTCCTGGGCCATCAAAGGGAGACGTTCCACCTGAAGTGGATCAACCCCCCTAGGCTGGGCTCAACCAAAGTGTCCTGGATGGAACACCCTCCTTCTTCTCAGGTGCAAAATCTCAATCAAGCACTATCCTGTCTCTGCCCCTGATGGGGTCCCAACAACCATCTAATGGGCTCTTCAGCCCCATGGAGGTTCGAACTAATCATCTCCCCATGTGTACCGGTCCAACTGGTACCTGTTCGTTGGGCATGGTCTTGCACATCAAAAACTTCGCCCTCGATGGGCTCATTAGTCACAGGGATCATAGCAATGTGAATCACGTTTCATCATTAAGGTTATCAAACATATGCATAAAAACCTTGATATATCATTCAATAGCTCAAAGATATTACAAAGACCTACAATACAAAGCTGAAGAAAAAGACAAAATACCCTATTGGGCTAGTATCCATAAGGAAAGGAAAGTCTCCAAAGGGTATCATCCAAGCCATGTAAAACGAGGTGATGTGGTCAAAGGATGTCCAGACATATGGGTAGAGTGAGAGACAGGGATGCATGATATTACCTGTGGGTGCCTTTGTAGAAGGCGAGCTGTACCCATCATGGATGCAATTCTTTCCAAGCCCTTTATTGCCTTTATTCTTNTTTCAAGGACTAACCAGAGGACACTGCCTTGGCGTGGTGACCAGAGCTGACAGTGTTACCCACAAGCACTTTCATAGAGATGATAAGGCTGGCTCGTGATGAGACCCCCTTTCCCTTGGCCATGCAACCAAAGGTCACTGCCCTGGCATGGTGACCAGATAATGGCAATGTTATACTGCTAGGTACCCATGAACATAATAGGTTGGCTCGTGATGAGACCCCCTATCCTCTTGGCTAGGTCTTGTTTTTGTTATTTTTCTTTGGGTCCCTTTTGTTTCTTGCTGAGAGGCCTTTTATTGCCTTCTCGGGGATCCCTGGGCGAGGCATCTCTAGGTTTTATTTTTATGGCTTTTATCTTTTACCAGCTTCTTTTACCTTGTCGGCCTTTAGCCCCTTCTTCCCACGAGATAAGGTGCAACTCCACAAACAGAGCATCATAATGCCCGGACTAGGGGAATGGGACAGATGAGGGGGAGATAAGATGTAAAAGTGATGATATGATGGGAGCAGACGATGGCTCTTCAGAAATCCCCCCTGGTGGCAAACCAAAACCTATGGGTACAGGCTTGCTAGGACACCCTGTCAATCCCCCCAACCATGGTCAAGTGGGTTAATGTAAGATCCAAGCAGTTGTTAGAAATAAAAGGAGTAAGATGCATATATCTAAAGGTTATAATGATAAAAAATGACACATACCATGATACCTGGACCAATTACCTCATGGAGCAAGAGTCTTCTTCGATACAAGACCAGGCCGATGGTGATGGATGCTGCTGCTATTGACAAGACAAGTCTAATGAAGGAGAAGAAAGATGGGCCCTCCAGGGCCATGCTCAAGTCAATCCTGCTCTCGGTACTCCATGTCTAGGACCTGTGGGCCTCGAGACATGATCTCCTAGTTATCCCTAGAAATCGAGGATAACAAGTATAAAACATAAATTTATATGTAAAAATCTGAACAGTAGATGTATATTTTTATGCTATTTTCAGAACATAAAATGTCTCAAATCAATAGAGAAAGACGAAGGAATAGAACATAAATTTTTGGAGGCTTATGTTGGCCCAACAAGTAAATTTCTAGATATGAAATCTACTTGTTTGAGCACCTTGGTGACCTGGAAATGGTGCCAAAACTTGCTACAAACCAGTCAAGAGGTGAGTAGATCTAATAAACGAGTAAAATACTTTAGTAGTTCTATTAAAATTATCTCACTAAAACAAATAGAAATACTTCTACTTATTCTACCAAGCAAAATGCTTTGCTATGGATCTCTTAATCTAGGAAAGTAAACAAGCAAAAACACTAGAAACAAAGCAATATCACCTCAATAATATTTGTATAACATCAAGAAGACTCCCAATGCCAAGATGGTGTTCCTCCAAATCTTTCTTTATTCATAAAAAATCTGCTTGCAAATGCTTGCAACAAAACTAGAAGAAATGGGAAAGAGAGAGAGAGAGAGGAGTGGGACAGATTTGGGCATAATGAATTTTCTCTGAGAATAGATGTGAAATGAGGAGGGGTAGGCATTCTTTTATACTTGGGAGAGAAGAGAGATCCTTCTTGGATGAGTTACAAGTGTTACACATCTAAGAGAAATAGACAAAGTCAAGGAAGAATCACTTTTAGGGTTTTGGTAGTGAGTTAGGGTTTTAAGGTTGAGTGAGGGAAGGGGGAAAACACCTTTTCCTATGGTAAAAAATTAAGTTAAACACCGAGGAGGGAGAATTTAGGGTTTAGGTGGTTTTTTTCACTTAAACTTTTTAATTCCCATGTGTCAATTAGCAAGGGAACACCACTTTAAGTTGTTGGCTAAGGGGGGGTTCTTTAAGTGGAAAATTACTTTTCCAACTTAGTAAAAAGGTTTGGAAACCTTTCCCACTCTCTCTCATAACTTTATTCCCTTTTTACAATTTTTGACATTTTTACTTAGCCAAATTAAAGCAATTAATTGCTGACTCTAGACTGACTTGGACTTCTCATGGAAAAAGACCTAGCAAAACTTGTCCAATTGCGCTGAAACTTCGTCCAAGGGTGTAGGGGGTCTCATGCCATTTATTTTGAGTACTCACACCCCTATCAAAATCCCATAGGACCAAATTTTTACATTTTTACTAATGGTAATTTTAATAAATTAAATAAAAACTACTTAGACTCGACGGAATTCCGCAATACTCTAGGAGATGTCTAGCATGGTCATTTACAATATTCCTAGACCCTAGTCACCCATTGGGATCAATCATTAGAACGCCTTTCACCACTTTGGAGGATTATTGTGAGTGAAAAACTCAAGGGTAATTAAAAATTACCCGAGGATAAAAACACTCGATGAAATGACTTCCCTAATGATAAAGTCCTAGGAAACAAACCTAAAATATGATTCATGCTGACCAATTACATTATTATCCCACGTAGGGGAGCGGAAATTCCAATTACAAAAAGACGTGCCGGGGGAAAAAACTGCCTTGTAGAACTAGAAAGTCTTCAACTTTGTTGCATCATCATGTACATAGCTTCATGATACATGGAGTTGACCCCCTAGTCGAAATAGGTTGTCAACAAGGCCCACATAACTAGGGCCCCCAAGAGGTTTATTGAGCTTACATATCAAAGTTGACTAGGTTGGCCTTAACCATAACCTAGTTAATAAATGATGGCCTTAGTCATGATTACGAGTACACCAATGATACATATGAATGTGTCATGGCCACATATACAAATTACACCAATAATTTCATCATAATTGGGTTGTAAAGCATCTAAATTTCACTGTATACTGGAAAGTGGATAGATGTCCAAGTTCAATAAATGTGGTCAGAATTAGTGATATCAAACTATGAACTTGCATGTATCTTGAGATTTAAGGTTTCCCTACTGCCATAGAATTGGAAAGCTTTACATGTCCTACAATTTTTTGTTACCTATCCATGTTTGATTTTGACATCTCGAGCCTGTTCCCATATACGATTCATGCAACTTTACTTATGAAGGAACCTTCTGTAGTAGAAGGAAACAAAAGGAAGCAGAGTTTAGCATAAGTGTCAAGGCAGTTCTTTCGAATGTGAATGTGGAGGGCTTGAACCAGGAAACAAAAAGAGACACCTAAAGAGTTTTGTTTATTTACAATATTTGCCTCAATTCTTGTAAATATTTTGGAGTGCAGTGGACATTGTTCTTGGGCTCAGATTGGAGGACAGCGTGTATAGATGACAACTGTGCAAATTTTATGTAGTTGCATAACCTCAGTTTGTATTGCATAGAGGTCTTTATATTATATTTGATTTTTTTGTTGAGCTGTAAACAAAAGGGTCCATGCTTTCATTATTTCTTTGAAAATTATGCTTTTTATGTTTCTGTGGTATTCTCCTTTCATTGTTTCATATAGAGTCTAAACTTTAAGGTTTTGATTGTGCAGGTTGTGGCTTGGGTAGTAGCTTTCCTTGTGATTATCATGAATGGATACCTTTTAGAGGAGTTCTTTGCCAATGAACTTACGAGCATGTGGGTTATGGCATTATTGATCTTCATAATAGTTGCCTATGTCTCTTTTATCATATATCTGGTCGTCCAAGCCTTTAGGATAGATCGATCGTTTGATAAACTACTACATTGAAGCAGGTAAATTACTCCTCTCCCTCAGTTCTATATGACTATAAAAGAAAAATGATCTGTATTGAAAGAACAGAATTTACAGACAATCTTACTAGAGCTGTTGTTTGGTGTTCCTGATTTTTGTTGTCTACCTTTTTTGATCTTCATGGAAAAGTAATCTAGTGTGTTTTAAGCCTCTCTTGATTCTGTATCACGTTAGTAAGAAGACCAGAAACCAACCAATTTTGCCTCTAGATTCCACCACATAGCGAAGGAAGAAAATGAGGGACAAGGATATTAAGAATTCATCAAATCTACTAGATGTACATTAGAAGTAGTACAATGGATAGACCTCACAAAGGGTCATCAACAATTCTTCTGCCTGACAAGATGTAATGCTTTATAAATGAGCCAATGTTCGAGGAGGGTGATATATCATGCCATGATATATTAACCTACAAAACAAGGTTCTCCAAAATTACCAGATTTTGAGAAAACCATATCATAGCAGTAGCTTGCAAATATTCAACAGATGTAAAGTGTAATTTCTTTAATGCATCATTGTAAATCATACACATCAACAAAGATTTGGTGTCGAATGGGGACAATGCTTTGAAAATAACAGAATGTTGTCCAAATAACAAAACATAGAATATTCTAGGATGAAGGCTCCATGAAAGGAACAATATATCTTACAAGGAGTCTTATTCAAAGTGGACCAACTCAGTACGTCAGGTTCAGCATGCTAGACATGCTCGACTCCAAAAGAGGTTTATAAGGCCAACTGATCAGATTTTCCAAGACTTATGAACGCCCATTGCTAGTTTTATTGTCTATAAGGAGATGATCTAGCAAAATTAAGGATTAAATTAAGGTAGACCTCTTAGATTGTTAATCTTGCATCCCAATTTTTCTTGTGCTCTTGGTCTCTTTGTTTGTAAAAATAAATGCTTAGTAGATAGAAATATCAGCAACTATCATAAAAGGGGCAGCATTTTCACTAAATGCCTAGAACAAGTGTTTAAACCCCTGCAATACCACTACTATTTGAGAGCATATGCATCTACAAGAACATATATTATTCATAAGCACTGACATTTCCAAGTAATCCCCTAATTCAAAATCCTGCTGCTTGGTTTGGAACCATTTGTCCACTTTTTCACACGTTTTCCTTTTGTCTTCAATAAGAGGGGTTTTTTAGTATTTACTAGTCAATTTTAGGTGGGAATGCTTGGCTTAATTTGAATAACTAGATCTCTGCTTGTAGCTCCCAGGCAACTAAGAATAAGAGGCATGCCTATACTCATGTTTTGAATTCTTCCTTGGTTCATGTCTAGCATGTTGCTTTTCCAGCTATGCTCCAATGTTTTAAACTTTAAAGCTTGGCATCTCTACAGAGTTCTACAGTAATCTGGTGTAATGTTCCCAAGCCAATTTTTTGCTCGGAAACACTGATTGTTTAATTGTTATTTGTTGTCTTGTGTGTTTGCAGGTTTACTTACTGAAGTTGTGCATTAGGTTTGTGGCATGAAGATTATATTGCAAGAAGATATAGATCTGAACATATAGCGATAAGGAAATGACAAGATAGAACAAGAATTCCAATATAGAACCAATAATGTCAGATCTGACCTTTATTTAGATAATAGAGAGATCCTGCTACAAGAGATCTGCAGATCTGGAAGAATACCATAACAATGTCCAAGCTGGAATAATACCTGCTACAAAATACTCAAGACTGAAGATGATAGCCTCCAAAGGAAATACAATGAGATGATGAAAGGCACAAGATTGATTTCTTTCCTTCCAAGAGTCAGATCCAAAACCCCCCTAGCTGAGTTGTGCCCTTCTGGATAGCTGAGTATACTTAATATTTCAGCCTCACTGCTAGAGACCTCCAAATGCTATGAAACTGGTTGGAATAGTATATCGGGGCAAGAAAAACCCCCTGGTGAAGTCTCAGGCTGAATGGTGAAGATCTGATCCTCCAATAGATGAAACCTCAAACTGAGTTGCGCCCACCTGGATGGCTGAAGAGACTTAATATTTCGGCCTCACTGCTAGAGACCTCCAAATACTATGAAACTGGCTGGAGTAGTAGATCGGGGCAAGACAAACCCCCTGGTGAAGTCTCAGGCTGAATGGTGAAGATTTGAACCTCCAGATGGCTGAATCCTCAATCTTCACTGCGCCCTCCTTCTCTCCAATTCGTGCCAAGTTCCAGTAAATAATATAACAGAGAAGACTCCTCCACAATGGCCCAGAAGGGATTTCCTAGGCCATACAAAGCAAACCCAGAAGTCCCTTTTCCCAAACTCCTCCTTTTCCTAGATCGAATGGATCCCCTCCAAATGGTGCGCCCCCTGCTGGAAAACCTCCCTATGTTGCGCAATGACACTCCTTTGCTGATATATGGAACCTGTACTTGCTGTAGAATGGTGTGGGAGGCGTATTGCACCCCCGAGACCAAGCTTGGATCAAGATGGGTGGAATATTTCACCACCGAGTTGATCTCTAGGGTTTATAACCTCAAAACCCTCAAAGAGTCTTTGTTCTCAAGAGCCCAAAATGAAAAATCAATAATAATCCAGAATGAGTGAGAAGTGCGCCCTTCCTTTCTTTTATACCCCTGATCTATTTCTTTGTTGAGTTAGTTAACCCCTGGGGTTAACTCCTAGCTTTTCCACACATGTTCTTTTCTTTTCTTCAGTTCACCCTTTCTCCCAAAGTCAACTTAATATTATAACATTGTGCTTAGGTAATTGCTTTGGGGTGTCTTGGTCCCCATGATGCATGAGACTATAATCTAGTGGGGACAACTAGACTACTGAGTCTCTCTCAACCTCTTCATCAAGAGGTGGGGGACATTACAGTCTCCCCTACTGGAAATTGCTTGCCCACAAGCAATTCTGACCGTGTCTCCTGAAGAACCTGTTCACCTTCCCAAGTAGCATTTTCTATAGGTAGATTCTTCCACCTGATCAAGTATTCCTTGATGCTTCTCTTCCTTAGCCTTTTCTCCCTTACTTCTAATACTTTCTCTGGGACCAGTATCAATTGCCCCTCCTCATCCAAAGGGGGTAGTTCCTCAATGAGAATGATGTGCTTCCCTATGGTTCGTTTTAGGTAGGATATGTGAAAGACATTGTGGATTTTGCTGCCCTGAGGTAATTCAAACTCATATGCCACGACCCCTACCTTCCTGTTTACCCTATACGGTCCAAAGAAGCGTGGTTGAAGCTTTTCTGCGCCACTTCTCTTAATTGATGCCTGTCTATATGGTTGGAGCCTCAAATATACCAAGTCACCAACCTCAAATGTGCGCTCTACCTTGTTCTTGTCTGCTTGCACCTTTTGTTGATTATGTGCCCTTTGTAAGTGGTCTTTAAGCTCTCTGAGTATATTCTGACTCTGCTGAATCCAATCCTGTACCATAGGAGCTCTGCTGTCACCGAAGACAATCTCTACAAAGGTGAGAGGGTCATAGTTGTATAAGACCCTGAAAGGTGACATACCAATAGACATGTGGTAGGTGGTGTTGTAGAAATACTCACCCAAATGAAGCCACTTAACCCATGCCTTCTGTTGTCCTGAAACATAATTCCGAAGGTAGCCTTCAACCCATTTGTTGATTATATCGGTTTGGCCATCAGTTTGAGGATGATAGCTAGTGTTGGGGGTCAAGGTCGTACCTACCAACCTGAATAGCTCCTGCTAGAAGGTACTCATGAACCTGTTGTCCCTGTCACTCACAATGGTTTTGGGTAAACCATGCAACCTGAAGATCTCTTTGAAGAATAAGTCCTCCACCTATGAAGCACTGAAATCTGTGGCAATGGCAAAGAAGTGCAAAAATTTGGTTAGTCTATCCACAACCACAAAAATGCAATCCTTTCCCTGGGCCTTGGGCAATCCCGTGATGAAATCCATAGATATACTTTCCCATTTATGCTCTGGAATGGGAAGTGGTTGCAGTAAACCTGTTGGATGAGTGTGTTCATCCTTGTTTTCCTGACAAGTGGTGCATTCCTTGATGTGGCGCATCACATCTTCCTTCATTTCCTTCCATGCGAACCTTTCCTTTACCTTCATATATGTTTTGACGAATCCCTAATGCCCTGCTACTGGTGAATCATGGCATGCCTGTAGCACTCTGGTTTTAAAGGTTGACTCGGGAACCAAGAAGATTTATCCCTTGTGATATATGATGTCATCCACAATCCTGAAATTGTCATCCTGCACCTGTCCATCCATCAATTCGCATGCAAACCTATTTTTCGAATATTCCACCAAAAGGTGTGCCTTCCAGTCAACTGAAATGTCAGTCATAGCATAAACCGATGGTCTTCAGGACAAGGCATCAACCACCACATTATTCTTCCCTTTGACAAATTCAATGTCAAAGTCATATGCCTGGATTTTGCTAACCCATTTCTGTTATCTCTCATTTAGGTCCTTTTGATCCAGAAACTATTTGAGGCTATTGTGATCTATCCTCACAACAAATTTTGCCCCAACCAAGTATTGCATGAACTTATCCAATGCATGCATGATGGCTAACGTCTCTTTGTCATAAATGGTGTAGAGAAGCTCAGGACCCCTCAGTTTTCGGCTCTCATAGACAATGGGGTGGCTATTCTGTATAAGTACGGCTCCAATGCTCTCACCTGAGACATCACACTCCACTGTAAAAGCTTGTGAGAAATCTGGTTGAGTCAGTACCAGACAAGTGCTCATTGTTGATATTATGGTAGCTTCGAGAGGTATGAACCTCTATTGTGACCTATGACGAGATTAGAATATTTCGGAAGGAAGCAAAGAAGTAAAGGAAACCCTAGATGAGATGTCGCCTGTAGAAATATAATTAATATGAATTAATTAGTACCTAGAAGGAGAAGTCGGCCCCAGTAAGTCTGCCAGACCACTATAAATACAGGACGCCAGTTCTCATTATTCACACTTCTCAGAATTGCAGAGAGTATTTTATGCGCACTGCAGTTGGCAATTTTGTGTGCAAGTTTCTGGGGAAGGTGTTGCGCCAGTTTCTGGGTGGGACTATCTGATCAACTTGGTTTCTATTCTTGCTTGGTGCATTAGCCTTGCTTGTCTATTGATTGCTACTAGTATTCTTCTCTGTCAAGGTCAAGGTGCTCGGAGGGTGGCTTCAGCCTATGGTTGGGTGACAAGGGTATTGTCAATGGTAAAACGAGCACAATCTTTCATATTCTAACAGGTTATGGGCCCACACCTCCTTCATTCAGTCTAAACGTTGGAAGGAAGCATAGCCGCTAGGGTATTGAGCTCACTGAGGAATTGCCGCTAGGGTTACTAGCAGGACAAGCTTCAAAAGACATTGTCGCTAGGGTTACTAGCAGAAGCAGTTGCAGAAACCCTAACCTCAGATCCGACACCTTGCAATGGAGCATCTCGCTCAAAAAGAAGATATTCAAATGCGCCCTAACTCAGCGCACCTTTTGGCTCTCTCAGAAGATAGAAATGACGAAGTTGAAGTTTTGGATCAAGGCATGACCAGTTACCAGTCAACCAAAGACATGTGTGAAATAATCAGTCTTTTACACTACCCAGCACTTACTGGAACGATTGAAGATGACATGTGGATAATCGATAGTGGAGCTTCTAGGCACATGATGGGAGATCAAGCCAGACTCTCAAATCTAAATGAGAAGAAGACCTCGTACAAGGTAGAGTTTGGAGACAAAACCACTTACCCCATGGAAGGATTTGGACAAGCTGCCATCAAAATGAAAACAGGTAATTATGTTCACTTAAGCAATGTTTTATATGTACCTGGTTTAGAAAAGAATCTTGTATCAATATCTTGCCTAGAAGACAAGGGAAACAAAATAGCTTTCGTGGATGGAAAAGTGTTATCATGGCATAAAGACTCCAACATAGAGAATGCTAGGGTTATCAGAAGTCGTGAAGGAAATTTGTACAGACTACTAGAACAAAATGAAGAAGCTCTTGTACATGACGAAGTCAACCCTAATGAACTATGGCACAAAAGGTACGCTCATATTAATTATAAAGCATTACCCTTTCTCAAAAGAATGGTTGAAGGAATACCAGAGTTGCAGTCTACACATGAAGGAATCTGCAAAGGATGTGCCCTTGGGAAGAATATCAAGAAACCATTCCCAAGTAGTAATAACAGATCTAAGGATATTCTAGATCTAATACACTCAAATGTTTGCGGACCGATGCCAACAAAGTCGCTAGGAGGATCTTCTTACTATGTAATCTTTGTTATCGCGCAGTTTGTATTTTAGGTCACAGGCTTCAGGATAGTGGACAAATTGGCGTAACAGGAACCTTCCCCACCCACTGTCACCTCGATGGGGCGGTTCTTTCTGTTTAGGGAGGTTAGCCCAGGGGAGACGTCCCCGGTAACCTGGGGTTAGAAGAGGCAAAGGATACAAGGTCAAGAGCTAAAAGTTTCCTCCTCACAGGTTACCACCAGTATCAGATAATCTGGCTAATCAGCCAATAAAGAAGTGAAGTCCCTATTGAGAACACCTGCCCGGAACAAGACAATAACAACACTATATGTATATTTGCAGGTTATAATTCAAAGGGTTAGTTCTTCTTAATTATCTGATTTCATTTAATAAGCAATATACTAGACAAGATAAGGTCAACGTTCTGCTAAATAGCCTATGCAAGATCACCAATTCATCAATGTCTACAAAAATGACCAAGCCAAAAGCATTTTCAACCAACAATAGCTCAATAAATGCTTGACGTCATGTTTTAATTGCTTATTTTCTAGTTAGAAGGGTTGTTGTGTCAAGTATGACGTCAGCCCTAGTTAGTGGCGTTAGGGTTAGTTAGGGTTTCAAAATTTGAAGTTTGAAAGATGATTTTACACAACAAAAGCTCAACGTTGTAAGTCTAACCAGTGCCTTAGGGTAAAATGGAGTCAAAAGCAAGGGCAAAAGATCTCGGGAGGACTTATACTTAGAGACTAGAGAGTAGGGTTTCAAGGTGCTGCAATGGCAGGGCCCTAGAATCAAAACCCTAAGGGAAGGAGGCTCACTTCGGTGTTGCTTAAGCAAGGCCTCGTGCTCCTTCCTCTTTCTCTAAATACACTTGGCAAAACGGCTAGCTTCAAAGTACAGATTTAAGGGAGAAAGTGTTGCAAGGGCAAGGCTTTCAAAACCCTAGAAGGTGAAAACCCTAGGTGTAGACTCAACTAGGCCTAGGATGTCTCCTCTTTTCAACCTATAACTTCAATGTTAACTCAGAAAAGGAAAGAAAGTGTAGCAACGGCTAGGCTTTATCTTCCTTTATCAATGGCTAAAACAATTTCTCAAAACATGGGGACATATAACAATGACCTACTAGTGTGCTTGCTACCTAGGGTTTCAAGATTCAACAATATAATAGCAATATAATAGCAAAATGTAAGAAATTAAGCCTAAAACCATTCACTTAAGAAGTTTTGCATGAAAAATTCACTTACATATCATGAAGAATGCATAATCAAACCCTAGTTGTAAACCTTCCATGAGAGAAACACCATAAATGCCAAGAGAAATCCTCCAAGAAGAGTTGCGCCTCACTTTAAAAGACCAAGAGCACCAAACTAGGGCGCAAGTTCTAGTATCTCACAAGAGAGTGAGTTGTGTTATTCAAAATGAGGAAAAACGTCCTCTATTTATACCAATCCATGACCTTTTAATTAAAAAATAGGCCATTAAAACAACCGACAAGGATGACTACAAAATTTACACTGTTTTTACATTAATTGCTAGAGAAATGACATAATATGAGCTAAAGGTGGGACATCAAGCCCTTCTGAGGGAGACGTTGGCCCTTTTTGGGCATATCCAGCATCCAGAAGTCAGACGTTGGCCCTTCTAGGGCTTCTCCAAGCTGCCACACGTGCCAAACAGCCTCATCACACTGCCACACGCTCAGAATAACGTCCTGCTCTCCTGGGTGACGTCCTGTCCCTCAAAGGCAAACGTTCCATCTGTAGTGGGTGATTCTCCCCTAGGCTGGGCTCTGCCAAAGTGTCCTGGGTAGAACGTCCTTCTTTCTTCTCGTGCAAAGGCTCATCATAACGTTGTTCTGTCTCTGCCATCCCAACAACCATCTGATGGGCTCTTCAGCCCCATGGAGGACCGATCTAATCATATCCCCATGTGTACTGGTCCACTGGCACCTGTCTGTCGGGTATGGTTTTGCACATCAAAAACTTCGCCCTCCATGGGCTCATCAGTCCTTGGGATCATAGCAATGTCAATCATATTTCATCATTAAATTTATCAAATACATGCATAAAACCCCTAGCATATCATCTAACAGCTCAAAGACATTACACTGATCTACTATACAAAGTCGAAGAAATAGACAGAACAACCTATTGGGCTGGTATCCATAAGAAGAGGGAAGTTTCCACAGAAGATTATTCAAGCCATGTACATGAAGTGATATGGTTTAAGGATGTCCAGTCATAGTGAAGACCAGGGGTAGGTATTGTCCGTGGGTGCCTTTGTAGGAGGTGAGCTATACCCGTCATGGATGCACTTTTTCCAAGCCCCTTTATTGCCTTTATTCTTTATTTATTATTTTTTCTTTCTTTTTACTTCAAGGTCTAACTAAAGGACACTGCCTTGGCGTGGTGACCAGAGCTAACAGTGTTACCTGTTATCGCTCAGTTTGTAGGAAAGGTTTAGTAGCTTAGAAGTAAGACTTCAAACTGGCGTAACAGGAGCTTCCCCACCCACTATCACCTCGATGGGGAGCTCTTTCTATTTAGGGTGGCTAATCCCAAGGGAGACATCCCTAGTAATTTGGAGTGCTGAAGGAAAAGGATCAAGGCTTTAAAGCTCAAAGGTTAAGGTAAGCTTTCCCTTCACAAATTACTGCCAAATGGATAGTCAAAAGAAGGTATTCCACTGATAAGGGCACCTGTTTGCGAGACAAGGCAATGATAAAACTAAAATATGCCACAGTGGTTAGTTCTTCAAGATATTAATGACTATCTTTAAATACAT
>JASDQU010222424.1:5494-17679 GCA_032191745.1 Picea mariana
ATCGGGAGGAAGAGTATTACAGGATAAGATGATGAGAAGTGACTTTCAGTGGCCGGAGAAGCCATCAGGATGGATAAATCACTTTTTACAGGCAAAATGGTTAATTAATTAATTAATTAATAAAGTGATATAATCAAGGAATAATAAAATAAAGTAAAAGTCACTTGGAGGGAAATGGTCAACAACGAATTAGGGTTTCGGGAAGCTATAAAGGAAGGGTAAAGCAACCTAATTCATTATGCATTGTTATGATTTGATGTTGAGAGCTTCCAGAGGAGGAGGAGAGCCGACCTTACTGTTTTGTGGATTTCTGGATTAAACCACCACCCTTGATCGGTTTCGGTGTTGAGAGACACACCCTAGCCCATCGGAGATACCATCTAGGTATTTCACCGTTCATTTCAGGAGTATTCAGTGTGGAGGGCGCAGCTCAGCCAAGGAGGGCGCAAGCTATTTTGAGGATTCAGAGATATACAGTAGACCTGTGTCCCGATTGCAGATTCATTCCGACCCAGTAGAGATCCAGCCAGAGCGCTTCCATTGAGCCATTTATCATTAGATTCCGACGGTGGAATCTTGCAGATCGATCCAGCCAGCCATTTTGGGTGCAATCATTCCGGACAGACGTTTGGCGTTGCATGCAGGTGTTCCAGAGCAGATCCGGCCAAACCCTTCCGACCCATTTCATCATTTGACGAGACGATCGTTTTGAGCCATATAGCAGCGGATTCTGACGGTGGAATCTTTTGGGGTGCATTCAGTGGCCAAGGAGGGGCGCAAACCCCCCAAGGGTCTAGATCCGGTGCCGTAGAGGTCCGATTCGAGTTCCGACAAACGTCCATTCCAGTATAGAGACCAGGGCGGATCTATTGGAGCAGTTCCGAGCACATTCTGACGGTGGGTTCTTCAGATCTAGTTTTCCAGCTGGTAGCGGTTACCGTATTTCGCCGGAATCGCACATTTTTGCCGATCTATCTGTGCATGCATCAGATCTGCTATCTTCTTATGATCACGGGTATTTTTGTTATTTGATTGTATTCCAGTACAGATCCAGGAGATCTGACTGACGTGTAGATTCTATTTTTCCAGTAGGCTATTGTATTTCCATGCTTGAACCGTTATTATTCATGATATTGAGCAGTCGACATTCTATACTCTTGCATGCATCCTTTTATGATTGTTAAACACTAAATATGCAACATGCACATGTAATAACCCGCATGCACCTGCAATAACCAACATGCAACCACAATAACCGAAGAACATCTCACATACACGGCTAAAACGCATCCAGAAACCCCCAGTGTATCAGATCTGCACACCAGAGCATTAGAACAGTAGCGAATATCTTGATCAGCCGGATCAGGGATATTTCAAAAGGATCACTGCCATTGTTGTATAGAAAGCTGTATACAAATTAGCAAATACATTAAACGTTTTTCGAAAGTTTACCAGCCCAGAATATTTGTACTTATGTGCGACAACAAGAATTACAACTTTAACATGGACTTATAGCTCTTCACAACAGCTTTGCCCGAGCTTATTTATATAATAGTTCTGCTGAGCCCAGACAAATTATTTTCAAAGAATTCTATGCTTCGGAAATGTTGTTTGGAGATGAGACTTGTTAGTGCATATATTTAAAAAATATTTTGCTCTTTTATTTACCATCGAAAGGGTCCTTCTTGGAAAGCCATTTGCCTAGGCATCATAGATTTTTTGTTTGACTGATATTTTTTGCATAATATATTTCATTGCAAAGATACTTTTGTAGTCATAAGAAGTGCATTTGAAGCAAAAGAGAGTTTGCATTCCCCTGTTACTTCTCATCAATGCTGTCATCTGCTTATTTCACATCTTAGCTATATAAGCTTATTCTTACAAAATCATTGTTATAGTTGGTCAACAAACTTCTCAAGACAGCAAAATAATAGAATAGTTACGCAATAGTTTTGCAGAAATTCAGCTAGCAAAATAATAGAATAGTTACGCAATAGTTTTGCAGAAATTCAGCTTAGGTAGAATGTAATGAAACCACATAATACATTACTTTCAACATGTTATTGGAGACCAATATGACTGGGGCATGTGTTCAAAAGTTTTCTTTGTTTTCTAATTTAATATTTTACGGTATCCTAAGTGGAAAGTCGTTTAGCAAGGGATTAAAAGATTGACTGATGGTTTTTGCATCGACTTAAGTAGTTATAAACATACTCTTTGTGATCATAGGCAGAACATTTGAAAATAAGAAACTTGTTGATTCTCCTTTCCTTCATATTGTCTCTTTCATCTGCCAGCTTCACATGATAGCTAATTGCTTAATTTTGCCACTAAGTGCTTATTTTGCCAAGGTATGCCCACCTTTAGATTAATCCAGGATTGCGGGATGCTAATAAAACAAGATCATCATTCTTGAGATTAGAGTGCATCACAGATTCTTTCTGATAGTTGTTAACAATCAGATTACAAAGAAATCTGAAAATGAAAGTAAAACACATTCTCAGGGCCATCCAGTTCCTGTTCTTTATCAAGAAAGAAAATATAAACAAAAGAAAACAACCAAGTGCACAGCAAAGCTATACAATTACAAACTGTTCATAGGTTATCTTATAGTGCTCTTTGTTAATTTTCTTATGTTTTAACAATTTCAGGTATGTCAACTTGAGCATCAACTGTTTGATCACTTTTTCCCTTCATCTTCTGCAGAGAGCTCAAATTTGGCTTCCTTAGTTGATCCCTTGTAAGTTTTGTTCATCTCTTTCATGTATGAAGTTAAAGTTTAGAGTTTACTTTTCCTGTTTCATTATTTTTATGGAATGTATCAATCTCATCCTACTACATTACACATTATTATTCTCTGAATCTTTGAGAGAAGTTGACAGCCTCTGGAAAAAAAGTAACATGGTCATACACTTGCTACAGTTTCAAGCACTTTGGGAAGTAGAACATTGACTTTTCAATACGAGTTTTGCAGGTGCACATTGCTATATGATACTTTACGCCCAAAACTAATCCATGAAGCAGACCTTGATTTGCTTTGTGAGCTGGTTGACATTCTTAAAACAGAAGTTCTAGAAGAGCAACTAGTACGGCGAGGAGAATCTGTAGCTGGATTACGGCCAACAGTATTGCGTATTTTGGCAGATGTACGTGAACGATTGACATTTCGTGCCCAAACTCATGTACGCGATGAGGTAATTTTTTTATGAAAGTATGCCTTCTTTAAGCATGGTGTATAAATTTATGGCAACAATGGTGCTTTTGTTCTCATGTTGTATGTGTTTGTGGCCACATTGAATTTCCACCTATGTGACTTTGAGTTTCCTTTTCTGTATAATGTTGCAATACCTTAATAGACCTCAGTTTCAATCAGTTTATTCAATTTTATTTTTACATTATGGTTTAAGATTTATTTTGTTTCAATATCTGATCTATTCTTGGTATTATGTGTACAAGAAAATAACTTCTTGGCTAGTAACGGTGAAAAATACCTAATGAAAGGATCAGATGCTGAGGAATTGATTTAAGTGTGCTGTAAAACAATACAATAGCCTGAATTATAGCTTTGTGACAATCAGCTGTTGTCTCAAACCAGGGTACAACTTTTTGGATTAGATTAGAGGATATTTGGGAGAATCTTCCTTTGTCAATTATGGCATTGATTTAAAGTGATACATGCTTTGGAGAATATCCTTACAAACTCATAGAAATATGTCAATACCCTAAAAAAAGAAATATTGCTCACCGATCTTCACATTCTTTATGAAGGATTAACTCCTACTTGTGATTAATAATGTCTAAATTATATGAAGTAGACCACACATAATGTGTGCGCATGAATGAAAGATGAGGACAATGGGAGAAGTTAGGAATGAGGATTTCCTGAAATCAATTGAGAGATTTATGGAGATATTATGGGAGATAGTTGTGCATATGGTTTAATTGAATATCTAATTATGACATATTTGTAATGGTTACCTAAAGATATATAAATGGACCAAATGTACATTGAAAAATACACATGGAAATGAAACGATTAAACAGATTTTTCCATTTGGGGGTTTCTTGAGTGTAAACTCTTGGTGTCCCTTGATATATGTTTGAGCGTATTTGTTGCTAAGTCTTAAAACTCAACATTTGGTATTAGAGCCTATGGGGATCCTAGGCATGTGTTATGGCATGTGGTATCAAAGACTATGGGGATCCTAGGCATGTGTGATGGCATGAAGGTTGAGATTTGTTAATCACGTGTTCTATTAATACATGTTAATTTGTTGGATGTGAGAGTTTTTCTTTCTCGAAGAGATATCTTGTGCCGCCACTGTTGTGATGAAGTGAATGCATTTGGTGCATAGAGATTTCAAGGTTCATGGCTGAAAAACACAACATAAGCTCTACAACAATGTTGGTGAGGAACAAAGAAATGTTAGAGATCTATGGTTGATCATGTGGAGAAGTGCTGCAAGTAGGAGGAGGTTCCGTCAAGGAGGCCACCTGAAATGGTGCCTCACTGGTTAGAGAATGCTACTATTGACGATACATTATTTTCATAGAAGGAGCAGTACAATGTTCTAAGATTTCTCATGGTTTTGGAGAATTGTTTATGTATATGTGTTTGTGGCTCATGGAAACCCATGAAAGTGTTGTGATAGTGCAGCCCAATAGAGCTGATAGATGAGGAAGGAGTGCTTCCATAGACAAGGAAGAAGGAGAGCGCTCATCATAGTGTTGTCATTCATGTTGATATTATGGTAGTTGCGGGAGGTATTAACCTTCATGTGTAACCTTTAACGAGACTAGAATATTCCGGGAAGCAAGAGAAACCCTAAAACGTTGGATAATAACCCTAGGTGACAAGTCGGCTCAAGAGAATATTTACTATTGAGTTATTAGCCTCCAGAAAGAGAAGTCGGCCCAGTCAAGTGAGATAGAGAAGTATAAATAGAGGGTGCTAGAGCTCATTTGTTACTCTCACACTTATAATTGCTAGAGAGAGAGTGTAGTTGCAGCTGTTGCAACTGACATTTTGGTTTTGGTTTGGACTTTCTCTTGGTTATGGTTTGGAATTTCTGCTTGGTCTTTGGTTATTCTTGCTTGGTGTGCTAGCCTTGGAGAAAGGTGCGCTACCTTGGTTGGCTATTGGATTGCTTCCAGAATTATTCTGTCTGTCAAGGTTAAGGTGCTCGGGGGTGGCCTTTGTGCCTATGGTTGGGTGACAATATTGTTATATTGTCTATGGTGAAACGAGCACACCTATTTTTCTAATAGGTTATGAGCCCACACTATCTTCGGACAATCTAACTACTGGAAGATAGATTGGGAGGATTTGCTCAGTTGCAGTCAAAGTTTTGCTGCAACAACGAAACCCTAACCCTCTTGTTGAGGCACCTTAAGTGAAGATCTTGACCTAATTCCTGGATAACTTAGTGCGCCCTAGCCTAGTGCACCTCCTGGTACTCTCAACAAGCCAAGGCGTCAAGTTTGAGTTTTTGGTCAAAGTCAAAGGTTGACCAAGTCAAAGGTAGACTAAGTCAAAGGTTGACCAAGTCAAAGTAGTCATGACTTACTCTATGAAGTCACAAAACAAGTTAGAAGGGGCTTCTATCTTCAGAGCATCGAAAACAAGGATTGACCTCATCATTGCCAAGAATAAAGTGTTGGATATTGTGAAAGGCAAGATCATGGAACCACAATTTGGAGCAGGAAAAGAGAAGGAACCTCAAAACGTTGTAGTTATGGAGAAGTTCAAGGACAATGACATCAACGCTATGAGCATCATAGTGGACTCTGTAAAAGACCACTTGATACCCTATATCTCTCATCTTGACTCATCTAAGAAGATGTACAATGCCCTAACTAACCTATTCTCAGTCAGAAACATTGGACAAGTGATGAGTCTGAAGAATGAGCCCCGTGACATGAAAATGAATGATGATGACAACATAACATCATACTTTGTAAGAATCTCTCAGTTAAGAGATCAACTACAAGCTATTGAAGAAATCATTTCAGAAAAGGAACTAGTAAATATAGTACTCAACGGCCTTCCCATGACATGGGATGCATTTGCCGCAAGCATGAACACAAGAAAGGAGTATCCCACATTTGAAGAGCTTTGGACTTGCTGTGCACAAGAAGAATCAAGGATTAGTGCAAAAGAGCAATCCCAAAAGAAATAGATGATCGAGCCTTCACAACAAAGTTCAAGAATTTCAGGAATAAGAGGAAGTTTGGCTTAAGGAAGAAACCAAATCAAGAAAAGGATATGTCAAAAATACAATGCTTTGATTGTCGAAAATATGGTCACTACAGGAAACACTGTCCCGAGTTAAAGAAAAGAGGAAACACACAAAACAACAGTTGCCGAAGAAAGGGAACCCTCAAAGAAAGCCAACCAGTATAAAACAAACTTCTTCTTCTAGTCAAGGTAACAATATTCTTCTATTACATAGTTCTTGTACATACCATGTTTACATAGTTCCTGTACATATCATGTGTATCTATTTCTTAGAAGATAAGATGGTCAGTGAAACAATACCTATGGAAGAATAAAAAGATAAGGATTGCTATTATGATGGTCAGATGAAGTATGTTGACAATCTTTGGTGACAAATTCCTGAGGAATCTATTATATAAGTAACAATTGCCAGATAGGTCGAAATCAGAATCAAACTTGAAGAGACCCAGAAGGAGTCAAACCATAAAGAAATCAATAATCAAGTTGAAATTAGAATAAGACTTGTGACACTTTGCAGAAGGCAATAAGGATGCAGACAAAAGCATGGACTCTCTTAGATGGAGGAGTTGATTGTAGAATTCCAAAAGAATAGCATACATTCATGCATGAAGCCATGATTAGAAGGGAGCTAATCCTAAATGATATTATCCATTGAAGAATCCGTGAAAGATTATAATGTATCTGTCCATGTTCCCCATTGAAAGTAGCAGCCATGATAAACATCACATGTTCAGTTTGACTCTAGAAGAAGTCTTCTTGGAAAAGAAGCCTTAAGTATCCCTGGTTTTCCATATACATCTATGTTCCTATGATGAAAGGAAGAAGTTGGAATCTTCAGGAAGGAAGGGCATAGAATCTATAGAAGACTCCATGGACCCCAAAGTTAAAGAGGAACATGAGGAAGAACATGAAGATTCTAAGAAAGAAAGAAAAACTAGAATAACCAGTTATTATACCGAAAATCATAAGACTACCAGCATGGTTTGAACCCACTAAAAGAAGTCAAGCAGAAGGAATGAAAGCTGTGATGAAGAACAATGTATGTAAGAAATTGTGAAAAAGACTTGTGAATGGAAGCATTGCGAGATTCAGAACTAGAGGTTCTTCTAGAAGGAGGGAGAAGACTATGACGACAACTTGTTCCAGTAAACCAAATATACCTCTATTTGAGCTATTATATCTCTTGCAGTATCCATGGATTGAAGTTTACATCAGTTGGATGTAAAACACTGTTCTTCCCAATAGAGCATTTGAGRAAGAAGCTTATGTAGAGCAATCTCAGGTTTTGAGGTATACCAGAAAGAGACCCATGTATGCAAATGGAAGAAGACCTTGTATGGATTCAAGCAACTTGATGCAGAGTATCTCATATACAGCAGAAGCGTGGCRAAAACTTCCTATGACAGAGAAAGTGATGACAGATYTGAAGAAGTTGAGAGACTCTAATCCAGTASACCCGTCTCTGTATCAACAATTGATTGGCTCGTTAATGTATTTGGAGAATACTTAGCTGGATATTTGTTTTGTGGGACGTTTAAGTTATGRTATACAACTGCAGGGATTTATCAATTCAGATTGGGCAGGGAGTGCAGATGACAGAAGAAATGCTACTTGGATATGTTTCAGTTTGAGCTTTGCCACGATGTCATGGGCTAACAAGAAGCAAAAGTCTGTTGCACTCAACACTACAGGAACAGAGTATATTACAACTTGTGATGCTTGTACAGAAGCAATGTGGCTCTGTAAGTTGGTTTCTAGACAGTTTGATTAGGTGCTGCATTCGACCATGATATATTGTAATGATCAGAGCTATGTGAAGCTTTAAGAGAAACCAGTGTTCCATGACAGGTCGAAGTACATTGAGATCAAGCATTATATTCTCTGTGATAAAGTCTAGAAGAGAGAAGTGGTTCTGCAGTATATCTCCATAGATGAGCAGATAACAGAGATTTTGGTAAAGCCTTTGACCAAGATGAAATGTTTGTGTACTTAAGGGACAAGCTGGGGCTTATGGAGACGACTTCCTTATTGGAAAAGGAAGTGATTACTCCCAGGTTGGGAAGGCGCACTGATATGTTATTGATTTATGGACAGTCATTTTCCAATTCAGAAAATGGTCCAGGTTGGGTAGTTCCTTTCCAGTTCAGAAAGTGGTTCGAGATTTCTGACGGATAGTCATTTACTAGTTCGAAAAATGGTCTAGATCGGAGAATCATTTTCGTAATGAAAATGGTCCGATAGATTGCTGATGTACCATAGACAACGATTCCCCTTGTGGCCAGTGTGGGGGAATGGTCTAGGACGATCATTCTTCTTGGTAGTCCCTTTGAGTAGTGGTCAAGTAGAATGGTCCGCCTCGCCGGGCAGTCATTCTTTCGAAGTTCACAGTTGTGAGCAGTTTCGAAGAATGGTCCGTTTTGGAGGTTGGTGCAGGACAATCATTTCCTTAGGAAATGGTTCGGACAGTCATTCCCTAGGGCAGACTCATTCTCTTCAGGTTGCACTACGATTAGTGTCGGAGGAATGGCCCATTTAGGTGAATGGTCTAGGTTCAACAATCAGGGACATGCATTCCCTAGCGCAGACTCATTCTCTCCAGGTTGTACTATGATTAGTGCCGAAGGAATGGCCCAGTTAGGTGAATGGTCTAGGTTTAGAAATTAGGGACAATTATTCTTCTATGCTTGGGAAGAATAGTCTGGATAGCCCATGGCTGATGTTTTACCTTCTGAGGGAAGATGCTCTTCCATATCGCACAGATGTGAGTGGAAGAATGGCCCAAATGACTCAGTTTGTGTCATGATATTTTTGATATCAGATGATATGATTGTTGTGGAGACTGTATGTCTCTGGACAGTAGTTGTATGCTACTGTGGTGGATGTGATCCACTGATAGTGACTGTGTGTCATTGGTTAGTAGCCGTGTGCTAGTAGGAGTGGTTGTGTATCAGTGGGTAGTAGTTGTGTACTACTATGGATAGACACAGTTGGGTTCTATTGGATGACATTGTTTTGATTGCAATGGAGACTGTCACTAGTGTTGGAGATGATTTCCAGCTAGATGGATAGTCAGTATGCTGATGGACAGACATTCTCCAGGCGGAGAATGGTCCAGGAAGGACAAATTGCTGGTGGATAGACATTCTCCCTGTGGAAAATGGTCCACGACAATCATTTTTCTAGGACATATGTCCGGATTAGAAGAATAGTCCTTGTAGCCCATGGTGTGGCTTCCAACATCTGTTGGAAAAATTATTCTTCTAGGACATATGTCCGGATTAGAAGAATGGTTCTTGTATCACTCTGTGGAGTGAGTGAGTTATTCAACATCATGCTCGATTACTCAGATGGAGTATGGATTCAAGAGATGATGCAGTTGATGCTATCAGATGATACAGATAGTGATGATGTTGCTCGTGAGTTGATCTACGTGATCATGAGATAGCCAGTGTGGCTATAATGATGCTACCGATTGAATGGTCTGTTTTTGCCTTTAATACTTCCCTAGCTAGGAGGGAGTGTTGATATTAAGGTAGTTGCGGGAGGTATTTACCTCCACATGTAAACCTGACGAGAATAGAATATTCCGGGAAGCAAGAAGAAACCTTAATGAGTTGGCTAATAACCCCAGAAGACATGTCGACTCAAGAAGATAACTTGTATTAGGTTATTAGCCTCCAAGAGAAGAAGTCGGCCAGAAGAAATAATATATACTGAACAGACAGATACCCAGAATGAGAAGTCGGCCCATGCAGTTAGCCAGAATTACTATAAATACAGGAGGCCAGTCTTCATTTTGGCAGGCAGTCTCAGAATTGCAGAGCAACACTTGTGCGCATTGCAGTGCCCAGTTTTGTGCGCAGGTTTGGAGGAGAGCTGTCATTGCAGCTGCTGCAGCTAGCAGATCACGTTTGGCTTGGACTATCTCTTGGTTAGGGTTTGGACTATCTGATCAGCTCTTGTTGGTGCGCTATCCTTGGGGAAAGGAGCGCTACCCTTTGTTTGGCTATCTAGCCTAGGGTTTGCTTCCGGAGTGATTCTCTGTCAGGGTTAAGGTGCTCGGACGGTGGCTTCGGCCTATGGTTGGGTGACAATAGTGATATTGTCAATGGTAAAACGAACACATCCATTATATTCTAACAGGTTATGGGCCCACAGCTCCTTCATTCAGTCTAACCGCTGGAAGGAAACATAGCCGTAAGGATATTAAGCTCGTTGAAGAACTACCACTAGGGTAGCAGGAGCAGTCACCATTGCACTGCCACTAGGGTTACTAGCAGGTGCAGTTGCAGTTGCAGAAACCCTAATCCTCTCGTTGAGGCACCTTAAGTGAAGGGATTGACCTAATTTCCGGATAGATCAATGCGCCCTAGCCTGGCGCATCTCCTGGTACTCTCAGCAAGCCAAGACATCAAGTTTGAGTTTTTGGTCAGATCTAGGGTTGACCAAGTCAAAGCAGCCATGACTTACTCTATGAAGCCAGAAAACAAGTTAGACGGAGCTTCTAACTTCAGAGCGTGGAAGACAAGGATTGACCTCATCCTTGCCAAGAATAAAGTGCTGGATATCGTGAAAGGAAAGATCGTGGAACCAGAGTTTGAAGAAGGAAAAGAGAAGGAACTGCAAAACATTGCAGTTATGGAGAAGTTCAAAGACGGTGACATCAATGCCATGAGTATCATAGTGGACTCTATAGAAGACCACTTGATACCCTACATCTCCCATCTTGACTCATCGAAGAAGATGTACGATGCCCTAACAAACCTCTTCTCAGTCAGAAACATTGGACAAATAATGAGTCTAAAAAATGAGCTCTGTGACATGAAGATGAATGATGATACTTTGTGAGGATCTCCCAGTTAAGAGATCAACTACAAGCCATTGAAGAGATCATTTCAGAGAAGGAATTGGTAAACATAGTACACAATGGTCTTCCCAAGACGTGGGATGCATTTGCCGCAAGCATGAACACAAGAAAGGAGTATCCTACATTTGAAGAACTTTGGACTTGCTGTGCTCAAGAAGAATCTAGGATCAGTGCAAAAGAGAAACCCCAAAAGAAGTACGATGATCAAGCCTTCATCGCAAGGTTCAAGAAGTTCAGGAACAAAAGGAAGTTTGGTTGAAGGAGGAAGACAAATCAAGAGAAAGATATTTCAAAAGTACAATGCTTCAACTGTCGAAAGTATGGTCACTACAAGAATGATTGACCCGAGCTAAAGAAAAGGAAGGAGAAACACGAAGCATCAGTTGTCGAAGAAAAGGAACCTACAAAGAAGACTAAGCAGGATAAAAGAGACTTCTTCTTCTAAAGGTAACAATACTCTTCTTAGTTCTTGTACATATCTTGTTTGCATATCTTGTATATCTATCTCTTAGAAGATAAGATGTTCCAAGAAGAACTATACGTATGGAAGAACAACAAGATAAGGATTGCTATCATTATACAAGCCAGATAATACACATGAAAGGATGAAATACATCAAACAAATCATGTGGAAGCTATTACAAGATAAGCCGAAATTAGAATCAATCATGAAGAGACTTAGAAGAAGCAAAGACAGAAAGAAGTCAACAATCAAGAGGAAATTGGAGAAAGACTTATGACGTTTTGCAGAAGACAATAATACAGAAGCGTGGACTTTGTTAGACGGAGGGAGATGATTATATATTGTAGAAGACAATAAGGATGCAGACAGAAGTGTGGACTCTGTTAGACGCAGGGAGCGGATTATATGCACTCATACATGAAGCAAGGATTAGGAGGGAGCTAATCCTATGATCCATTGAAGATGATGAAGTATATATCCATGGTAGCAGCCATGAAAGACAATACGTGTTCAGTTCAACCTCAGAAGAAGTCTTCTTCGAAGAGAAGCCTTAAAGTATCCCTGGTTGTCCATCCACATCCATGATTCTATAATGAAAGGAAGAAGTGGAATCTTTA
>JASDQU010222426.1:1365-13806 GCA_032191745.1 Picea mariana
TGTCACCATTACAACATGTGTGGGCCCCCTTATGGAATGAAAAAGGCATAAAAAGCAAGGGTTAACCCTCCCGAACCTTGGTGTTTTGCAGGATGTATGTCCATTGGAGAGAAAGAGAGCATGAAGAGGTAAATGAGTTGGTCGGGGAAGACCCCAATGCTGTGGCTACTTTGATGCAGTGTGGGTTACACAAGTTTTTCCTATGTCCTTTCATGCAGGCAAAACCTAGGCTACTGAATGCCTTGGTTGACTACTGGCATTTGGATGCAAAGGCATTCATGTTAGAGGGGAAGTCACTGGTGCCCACGACTGAGGACATTTACTTTTTGACTGGCCTCTCTAGGAGAGGGGAACTAGTCAATTTCCAAACTTTTCCTGCGGGGCTGCATAACATAGTGGAATTGATAGGCCTATACTGTGCAGCTGATACAGACCACGTGAGCACGCAGGTGCCTATAAGCAAGATCACTAACTTATTGCTACAGGTGATAGTATTTCTTATTGGGCAAATTACTGTTTTTGCGGCTCTACATCAAGCGTCCCGTGCACAGATGAACTGTGCAGTCTAGTGCTTAAATGCACAAGTTTTTGATTGAAGTACCAGATTGCTTGAGTGTATGAAAAGACAGCTGACAGATTGCCGCTTGCGGACACATAGGAACTTTGGGTTCGGGACCATTCTATGTTTGTTCTTTTTTGAGAGAGTTCCGAGTTTTATTCCTCGAGTAGTGGTACGAGGACATCAGGCCTCTCTTCCTGCTGTGTGTAGATGGGCAGTACTACTGCTGCGACAGGGTGGCAGAAGGACCAATGAGTCCTTCGATGACGACTTCTTTGCATGGCTGTCACGATAGATCCCAGTTATAGAGGATTACCCCTATGTCGGGATTGATTTTTCGAGAGACCCTGAGATACCAGTACCTCCTGGTGAGGAGAGAGGGGAGATGGGTAAGTCTCCACCTTTATAGTTTTTTTGTTGTGTATGTAATTTTTATGTTGTTTTGATATATATATCATATTTTTTTTTTGTTATGCCAGAGTATTTGACGGATATGTGTTCATTGTGTGCAGATGTGGGACCAGTGCGACTCGCTGACTATGCGAGGAACAAGCATCGTCCTTGGCCAGGGGACGCACCTGTCACCACAAGGGGACCAGCAGTAGCAGGAGATCTTCCAGCCGGGGAGGCTGAGAGGGTATTGAGACGGGTTGAGCGTAACTTTACTGTGCTCACTTGCATGGTCCCGATGGCAGAGATTGAGGACCTGCCACCATCTATGCAGCCTCATGTAGTGGGGGCACCACGGACGTGGATCCGATTGTTTTGGCGTTTAGCCAATGCTGTGGACCAGTATAACAGAGCCCACATGCCCTGACTTTAGCTAGACATTTTGACATGCCACGAGCACTACTTGTATATATTTTTTGAGGGCATAAGCCTTGTGACTCGTTATTAGTCCTATTTTTGAGGCGCTCACATCCATCTATGTACTCTGGTTACTTTATGGTATTATATATGTTTTTTTGGTCTTTTGTGTCTTATGGATCATGTGTGCAAAAAATGTATTTACATGCTTATGTCAATGTTCTTTCATATGTGTGCAAGATGCCAATCTAAAATTTGATTAGCTAGAGTATCTGTAACTTGGTTTAATCTCCTAGGAACATGAAAATATGTAATATAATCAAAGTTTCATTCTAAGAGACGTACCCTAAGGAATCGTTGGTGTAAATTTGGATCATGATCCCGGTACACTCTATTTAACTGAGACACAACCAATTGAGCATCGAGATAGACCCAGAGATGAGAGATACCCAATGACAAAGCGTTACGAAGAAACTCAATAACTACGCTATACTCGACAACATTATTTGTGGTGTCACCTAAGCATATACCTCCAGAAGATAATAACTGGCCTTGAGGTGTAAATATTACCCAAGCTGCGGAAATAAGCCTCTGAGTACGCTGAATAGCACCGTCTGCATACCCAATGAACACCTCAGAATCACTTGACATCTACCACAGTGACGAAAGATAACATCAATGACACGTCCATAACACTAAAAGAAACTAAAAAGTAATAGTACAAAGACTATACATATGTTACAAAAAGTTACCCACTGTGACTTGCCTATGAGTAATACTTCTTGAGGTAGAGCCCATTTCTAGGCTTCGCTAAAGCATTCCCTTCAAAATCAACCAGATGATAAGAACCCTTTTTTAAAACCTCTTTTATGATGAAAGGTCCGAACCACATGGGTTTGAATTTTCCTGCCCCCAGGGGGTCCTTAGCTTGGTCATAGACCAGGACAAGGTCGCCTTCAGAGAAAATTTGAGGACGAACGGACCTATCATACTGACACTTGAACTTATGTTTGTGAGCCTCGTTGGCTAGGGCTGCATCACGACGCTGCTCAAGGTATACTAACCATTCTTCAAGTGGAGAAGTGTCTGACAAGAATTGTACTGCCAATTTTAGAGACAGGATCTAACATTCGATGGGCAAGACCGCCTCCAACCCGTAAACGAGTTGAAAAGGTGAGAAATTGGTTGTAGTCTTAACAGATGTTCGGTAAGCCCATAATGCCGAGTATAACATCAAATGCCAATTTGACTTGGCTGAGTTGATAGTTCACTGTAGAATGGTCTTAAGAGTTTTATTTACAGCTTCCACCTGTCCATTTTCTTGGGGGTAGTAGGGTGATGAATGTTCTTTCCGTAACCCAAGTTTTGATGTTAACTCAGTCATCATCTAGTTCTAAAAGTGACTGCCATGGTTAGTGACGATCTCCCTCGGGACGCCGAACCTTTCTATTATCTGATTGAATAAAAAGAGAGATGCAGTCTCTCCATCATCTTTAAACGTTGGCATAGCTTCGACCCACTTTGTGAAGTAGTGTACAGTTACGATGATATAGCGGTTCCCCCTTGCTGAAGGAGGGTTGCATGTAGTGTAATCAATCCGCCACTTGGTGGAGGGACCAACTGTGATGACAGGAAACATGGGAGCGGGATGTGCCCTCATCTTCCGAGAGAATATTTGGCATGGATGGCACTTCTTGATTGATTTGATACAATCCTTGATAAGGGTCGGCCATAAGTAACCTGCTCGTAGAATCTTTTGGGCCGTCGCCAACCCAGACAAATGACCACCACAAGCTCCAGTGTGGCAATCGTTAAGCACGATAACTGCTTCCTCATGAGTGAGACATCGGTGTAGGATGCAATCTACACCTCTCTGATACAATGTATCATCAATTATGAGATAATTCTTAGCCGGATGGCATATACGTCGACGCTCATCATGAGAAGCAGAGGTGGGGCACTTCAAATTCAGGATATAGATAAGTATATCTCCGTACTAGGGATCCAAAGATGTGATAAAAAACATATCTCCCCAGATAGGCGATTCTTCAGGCACAACGTCACCTGACTCAATTGGAAGTTCCGAAATAAGTTCTGCGAAGACCAATGAATTTTTAGACTTTGCTAAAATGAAGTCTAAGTTAAACTCCTGGAGGATGACTATCCATCTACTAATTTTTCTGCCTATTACCCGTCGTGTCAACATGTACTGGAATGGATTCACGACAGTAATGACGGTGGTCTTGCAAACATAACATAATGACGAAACTGTTGAACAATATGAACTACAACCAATGCAAGTTTTTCGATGTGAGAATAATTTAGTTTCGGTCCTACGAGGCCTCAGCTCAGGTAATAGATCACGTATTCTAATAACAAGTCATCTTCCTGAACTAAAACCATACCAATGGTTGATTCTGCTGCAGCCAGATATAATAAGAAATCTTTGTTATAGTTAGGTGGCCGAAGCAGAGGGGCAGTTATGAGTGCAGGTTTCAATGCGGTGAAAGAGCGTTGAGCAGCATAGTCCCAACAAAAGGGAACATCCTTTTTAAGTAAGCGCATAAAGCCCTTGGTGATCTCGGCATAGTTGGCGATGAAGCGTCGTAAAAAGTTCGCCTTGCCTTGTAGACTCTGAAGTTGAAGGATTGTGCATGGGGGGAGCAACTAAATTATTGCCTCAACCTTGAGAGGATCGACCATGATCCCTGTTGTTGACACTATGAAACCTAACAATCGTCTTGACGTTACACAAAAGCTGCACTTGTTTGGATTCAAGCGAATCTGAAAGTAGCGACAATGTTCAAAGATAATTCGGAGGTGTGTGGGATGATCCGTTCGCTTACGAGATCATGATTCTAAATCATCTAGATAGGCCTCGACTATATGCTTGAGGTCATGGAAAGCAAAAGACATGGCCCACTGAAAGGTGGCTCCAACATTTTTGAGACCAAAAGGAATTTTACGATATGCGAATGTACCCCATGGGCAGATGAATGCCGTTTTGTGTTGGTATTCGGGTTTGATTTGGATTTGGTTATATCCCGAAAAACCATCCATGAAAGAAAAGGCTTCGCAACCCGCACATTCATCAATGATCCGGTCGATGAATGGTGTGGGAAAATTATCTTTGGGACATGCCTTGTTCAAATCACGGAAGTTGGTACATACATGAATCGTGCCTTGTTTTTTATTGACCAGCATGGGGTTTGACACCCATTGGGTCAAATGGATAGGATAGATAAACCCAACTTTTAGCAATTTCTCAACCTCAACCTTAATGGCTGCTTCTTTCTTAGGAGTAACTGGACGAAGCTTCTGCCAAACCGGCTTGGCATTAGGATACATTGTGATTTCATGTTCAACTATTTTTGGATCGATGCCTGGCATTTCCTCGTAAGACCAAGCGAAAACGTCGCAGAATTATTTAAAAAGATCTGAGTAGATTTGAATCTTTTCGTGGGAGCAGTCAACTCCGACGAAGACATTCTCCATGATGCCAGGGTTTCGGGAGATATTGATCGGTAAGGTCTCAGCGATAGTTTCCATATTACCGTCATCATAAATCTCATGTGTAGCTAAGGGATTAATAGGAAAAGACCGATATCCTGTCATAGTCACGGTGAATTCTCCCGCTTCAATTCGGCTTAACTCTGGGAGGAAGTATGATATGTGATGAAGATCTTCCCAGGGTTTATCCGAACTAGTCATTACTTCAATTATTGCTTCATCAGAGGACAAGACTAAGTCTAATGAATTGGTGTGAGCGAGAGAACCCTGAGCCCAAATAGGCTCTAGAAGAGGATCAAACTCATGTGCAGGAGCTAGATCAGTGTGGGCTAAATTTTGCTGGACTAAAGAGTACACTACTTCAGCTATGGACAAGGGCATGGACATGCCCAGGTGCCCTGTCCCATCCATTGTGGTCGACGAGGAAGGAAGTATCCATGGATCATCGAAGTAAGTCGTGCGGAACAATGAAACTTGAAAAATCTCAACCTTATGGTGATTGGATATAAACTTGATATCGCCTTGAGGGGGTGGGTAATCGAAGGTACCCATCAAAGATGGGAACAAACCAATCCCTACGTTGACGACACTTGGTTGAGGATTATCAATCATCGGGACCATGGATGCCCCCAATGCAGGGTCAGGTCTGGAGAAGGACAATTGATTGATGGTCACTATCTGGCCCTTGTGTGGAAACAACAAGACCTGGAAAATTGTAGCAACCACAACTTGCATGGCATAAGTCCAACTCCTTCCTAACAAAAGGTTATAGTGAAGCGGAGCATCAACTACCTCTACTTCGACACACATGGTCTTCCCTCCTAACTGCACGAGGAAAGAAGGAACGATACCANACAAGACCTGGAAAATTGTAGCAACCACAACTTGCATGGCATAAGTCCAACTCCTTCCTAACAAAAGGTTATAGTGAAGCGGAGCATCAACTACCTCTACTTCGACACACATGGTCTTCCCTCCTAACTGCATGAGGAAAGAAGGAACGATACCATGTGGTCGGAAAGAATGACCGTCGAAAGCGGTGAGGAGAGTAGGTGACAGAGACAAAACGGGCTGGCCAATGGCCTTCCAACATGCCAATGACATAACGGATGTCAAGGCGCCCTCATCAACCATCGTGCAAAAGATATTCCGAGTAAAATTTTTTGTGGGGTAAGACACTACTATTTGAAACGCTACGTGGTAAGGTAGACGAGGTTTTAATTCGGTTGTATCTAGCATGATTGTACCCGGATTACAAGTCTCGGTAGATCCTAAAGAAGTTAACAAGGCTTTCCTCTAGGAAGGGCAGCTTTGGAGGACCTCCAAAGCAGACATAGCACAAGGGGTTTGTGATAAATCTTCCACCACAGAGTAGTTCTAGGTGGACCTTGCATTTGGGTTATGAGAAGATTTTTTAAATGCACCTTTGGGAATGCATGTCATTGTTTCGCCCAACTTCTTCTCAATCTGTAGAGGAAGAGATGGGAGTTCAGCTTCTTTACCCTTCTTAGAAGTGCTTGGTTTACTATAGTCATGCACTCTAGTCGATATAAAAGCATCACCCCTCACCATATATACGTTCGCAGATGCGGGGTTGTTCGCAAGTGGAGAGGGGTCTTGGATGCCCCCTTCCGTGCTTGCAGAGGCTTGGGTTAGATTTTGCCCATGTTGAAATGGATTGGTCAACACAGCTGGTTGTTGCTGCGTTACAAACTTTTGGGCTTCTGCAAGTCGAGGACATAGATGGGTCGGGTGGCCTTCCGTGCACAATTTGCATGGATACCTCGCCTTCCGTTTTTCAGTGTTTTCCCCGCCAACATTATCGGTAGGTTTTTTATCCCCCTTACCCTTCTTTCATTGTTTTTTCTTTCCTTCAGGTTGCTGGGTGGCCTTTGGGTTAGTCGATTGCACTGTGTGTACCTCCGATGTTTTGGTAGGGGGAGTAGCCAAAGTAGTAGTTTGGCTGGACGCTGTGTGTTGTATAGATAACTGCTGCAATTGCTTCGTCAATCGCTCAACGGGATTTGTTTGTGCTGAACCAACAATACCATCGGCATGTGGTCCAACTCTCAATCTAGTTTTATCCAGTATTGAGTGTGGCGCATCTGGCAAGATGTTATATAATAAACCGGACTGAGAATAGATGAGCTTAAATTGTTGAGCTCTCATGATGGCGTCTTCTTTGGAGAATACTCCCGACGTTGTGATGTCTTTGGATAACTGCGGAATCAAAGACTTAAGGAACCACTCAAGCAGGAATGCTGGTGGGACTGACACCTTAATTAAACTCTTCCGGTGTCTCCATTCTCGGATGTGATCAGAGATATGGTTCGCTGTCATCTGTTCGAAATTGGCCAAGAGCTCTATGCCAGCGTCGTATCTCATAGGTAATTGGAAATGGTTGAGGAAGGCCATTGCCAGCTCGCCGAAGTAAGAGTATCTTGAGTGATCGAGCTCAATGTACCATTTCGTGGCATTCCCAATGAGAGTGCATTGAAACAATCGCAACTGTACGGAGTCATCTTTCAACGAGTTAGATGAGCACTAAAGATGGAAGGTAGTCACATGATCTCCTAAATCTTCATTAGGCTTGGATTCAAACTTTGGAATGTACGAAGGTAGCTTCGTCGGCATAGGAGGCCAACATGGATCATGACAAATAGGGTCATTCAACAACCTTGTCAAATCTAGCAAGTGTAAAGTCACCAGGAAGGGTATTTTGGGTTGTTGGTGATAACCTGAGAAAAAGGGGCCTAGAGTTTGACTGGCACCAGGTTTCCAGGAAAAGTTTGGTTGCTAGCCCAAATTCTGGTAGAAACCATGGCCCTGGCTAGCATATGGATTTTGCATATGTGGAGACATCATCGAATGATTTCCAAAATAGGACATAGATGGTTGGGCATGCATTATATTCGAAGGACTCTGGGAAGGGTTGCCCCATGTCGGTCCCATGGGGATAGGCATAGTAGTTTGTTCGAGGTTCCATTGATTGTGGAAAGAATTACCCTAGATCGGCATTCTAGACGAGGGAGTGGATCCTTGCCAAGAATTCCAAGGCCCTGATGCAGAAGAAGTTTCTAGGTTTTCCCCCTGTGCAGGAATAGTACCCTGCACAGGAATAGATTGTCCAAAACTGGGATTGCCCCCAGTCGAAAAGGTGGCTGACGACAAGGCGTTGTTACCAAACGTTCCGTCCAAAGAAAACGGTGTCGAACCTACCAACATATTATGCGAAGGTGGTCCTTGACTCCCTGCTCCAAATAAACTATGGTGTGTAGGTTGCCTGACGGATTGCTGATGCGAGCCACCGAGTGAAGGGGACGAAGGAGGTATATGACCTCCTCCATAAAGAAAAGTGTTAAAAGGAGCAGGAGTGCCCCCCATGTGACCTTGCAGAGGAGCGCTAGAGATCCTTGCCCCCAGACCTGAAGTTTGTAAAGTGGAGTAGGAAAGTACAGGACTTGTACCCGAACTAGGCATCCCGTATGAGAACAGAGGGCATGTCGCACTTGGTGTGATAGGGATTGTGGCCACCGCCAAAGACGAGATTAGACCACTGTGCGAYGTAGAGGTGGTCGAGACCATGGTGGCTCAGACCGATGACGGTGGGTTAGGAGGTGAAAATTCTCCTGTGGTGACAACCGTAGTGGGAGTTGAAGAATTCCCAGAAGGAGTAAMAACATTTGTTTCCATTGCTGTGTGCAATACTGTCTGACACTCGTAAATTGAATTGGTACAATGAAAGGTGCCAAGAAATTAGTGGTTGGGGTTTCAACCGAGCCAAGAGCAGTCACTCCAAGGTCCAAAATGGTTGATTCCTTCRGATGTTGGTCGGGCACAATTGCTTGTGACCCGATCGCTTCAAAAGACMCTTGTTGGTCTAGCTTTCACCTTAATGGTGGCGGGGGTGGCTCCATTGTACCCGGCGGCAGGCCAAGAAGCCTTCATGACCGAAAGAKCTCGTGATCCTCCAATGTGTGAGAAGATCAAAGACACTCTAGGGTAGTCTAAGCGTTCAAAATTAACACACACTAAAAAAGTCCCTAGCAGATAAGACAGGCAAACACTAAATTAATTGGAAGAACAGTTACAACAACCAACACTAGAGAAAATTACCGGTGCAAGTGAAACTTGAACACGGAAGCATCCTCCAGGTATACTCTACAAAGAATGGCCCGATGTCTGTCCTAGGTACCGCTGTATACCCCCACAGACACCTGTGTATGTCCCTAAAAAATATAGGCAACTAGGTTGCTAGCGCACGAACAATCACTAGGCGGGTACAGTCGAAAGTCGGATAGACCACAATGAGCAGGGTATCGAGCCTGAAACCTGTTAAGGGTATCGAAAGCAAGTGGTCCAGAAGACAACTGAGGACCTCGAATGGATTCGAGACCCATGAGGCCCCATGGAAAATGCAATCGACGGAATCCCAAAACAAGCCCTCTATATGTGTTCTTCACTACGATTGGTCCAGCTTTGGAGGGGTTATCTTCTCTACCTTTTCGCACGTGACCTCGTGTTTATCCCTTATGTTAGAGGGGGGTCCCAGATAACTTTTATGATACTGGAATTAGACACTCCCAAACTCAGACTCCAATGTTTGATTTTAAATGGCCTTGAAGAGTTTTCTCTCCAACCTAATCTAAGGCCCTAATCCTGAACTAGTTGGTTAACCCTACAAACATAAAAGTCTAATAAATTTTAGATTTAGCGTTAATTTTATGGCTTTGTCTTATGTCAAGGGGTATGAAAGTGAAACTGATGATGTGTAAAAGATGAAAGTAAAAATGAATAAAAAGCTGGAAACAAAAAACTTTTACTTAATGCAAAATTTCAACAACTTTTCAATATATATATATATATATATATATATATATATATATATATATATTTTAATTTTCTAAGATTTTGGATAGCAAACTCAAAAGAAATTTCACTTGAATACAAGCTACTTATGATCTAAGTAAACTGCAAAAACTTATGAAATAAACGACTTTTCCCTGGCTAATAATGCAGAAACACACTCTTCAACCAAACAAGAAAATGAAAGAGATTTTATTTATTTATTTAAATGCTGATAAAGCAAAAAGGAAAAATACCAACAAGTAAAAACCAAGAAAAACAATTTTGGCCTAATCGCAGATTGCAAAGAATCACTTCAACAAATCACACACTAGCAACTTTAAAAAATGACTCTCACACTTGTCTAAAAACCCTAAAAAAATTCTTTTTTATGACAGCTTTTTAAAATGAGAAAAAGCAAGCTAAGGCTAAGATTAATCCTAAGCTACTGACTACCAAGATAGAGATTCAAATACTTGAGAGGTATAACTCTCATCAAGGGAAAGGATGACTGCCTTACCCCCAACAAAAACTATCCTGCCCAAGCACGCTACTGATAATCCAACAACAAGAGTGTGAACACGAGCTGTATAGAGCCAGAGGGCGTGTACACGCGGGCTGACCTTCTATAGGCTGCGTGTATCTCTAAAACTATGAAAAAAGGTAAAAACGGACAATCCAAACCAGGAAGAGACCACTGATATTGATAACCAGGATATCCTGAAGGCTTGGACACTCTCTTTAACAGAAAAAACAAACAATGTAAGGAATTTTTTTTCCGTAAAACAAACCAATCTGAGACAGGACTACAAACAATCAAAACTTAGAAAGAATTCCAAAAAATCCCTGAGAATCACTGATTCTGACAGGGAAGAGGATGACTGCCTCCAAAATTCTCTGGAATCTACACGTTACTGCTACTTCTTCAACTAGCATTCACACGTGGGATGTAAGAGAGTAGGGCGTGGGTACACGCGTGCATACCTTATGCAGGCTGCGTGTACCTCTGTGGGTCCTGAAAAAACACAGTCAAACAAATAACAGAGACAACTGATATAGGAAACCAGACTCTCTGCTAGCTCAGACTTTGCAGAAACTAAAAGAAAAAACAGGCAAGAAAACCAGTCTTTTAAAACTACCCAAAAACAAATAAAATTCCTAGGAGCCCTAGAGACTTCCCCAGTATGGTCGCCAATTCTGTTGTGAGGGAAATCCCCTTATGGACTAGCAAATAGGGTTATCTTATGCATGCAGATATGACCAAAAGAAATATACTTTCTACTTTTGTCCCCAGACTTAAACCCCATTCCTTTTCAGCAAATACATGGTTTAGACCAACATACCTTGTTCCGGATGGTTGTTGTTGATCCTTCCTCCCGCTTGATCACTTGTTAGCAGTCCTCCTTTCAAAGCTGACCCGTAGGAAAAACAAGCAACAAACTACACATGCATTTTACCTATAGACTAATGGGTTAGAGATTCAAACATATATTCACTGTATTATGAAGAACTCATAAAGTGGGATGGGAAAAGCATTTCTTTATTACTTTAAATGAATCAACTTACAAATGTCGAGATCGGCCACTTCTTTGCGAATTCTGATCCTGGGCTCCTCTTCAAATGTCCTCCAACTTCTTTGCTTGGTATCTCTTCTTGCAAAATTATGGCTAAAGGGTTGGGACAATCGAAATATGAAATTGGGTAGAGTTTCTTTGCTATCTTTTTTCTCTCCAAATGGGACCCCTAGCCCTTCTTTTATAGGTTAGAAGAAGCTAGGTATTTGAACGAACCCTTGACCATGCATGGTCGGGAGTTTCAGTTAACTCACCCAAAGCTCTGTGTTCCGTCGAAAACTTTCCTTTTTTTGTGCTTTTGTTGGTCCACGCGGGCTGTTTTAGGTCAGCTAGCGTGTACACGTGTGCAGTAATGGAGTAGGGCGCATGGGCCCTTATAAAAGAGGTTTTTTAAAGAGTTGTTCAACAGTGCTTTTGGAAATGAAGGGATCTGAGATGGCCTGATGCCAGGTAAGCATGTATGGTGCAAATTAGGGTTATAACAGTCAGCCCATCTATTCGTACTTCGCAAGATGTACTTGAGTACCTTGACACTCAGTGACATCATTGGTGAGTTTGTCTCGCATTGGTTAACGACATTCATCAATGGTCGGTAATCCAATGATTTATCTTCATGCTTGACATCGACACATTCATTCACATGATGAGAATTGTACCATTGATATTGTAGCAGGTGAAGACTATACACTTTTTCATGATCCCCTCAGCAGTTGCAACAGTTTGATTTCCGATCTATGAGAGTACCACAGTTCCATATTCTCTGCCTTCCATATTTTTCATGACTCAGCAGTAGCCATTCAGATTCCTTCACTTCCCATGATCTAGTTACAACAAGAATAGCATTAGCAGTTCTATTTTCCTGATATTGAAGCAGTGACACCTTCCATCTTCCATCAGTCACAGTCATATATTCTTTTCTCCAGTAGTTACAACAGTTGCAGCTACAACACCAGTCACGTTTTCTTGATCCAACAATCACAATAGCCACATCTATTTTGGGTAAGTGGAGGTATGTTCTTTTCTAAGCTTTAATCACACAATTCTTTATATGTTGACTTGAATATTTTGGAAAATTTCCTCGCCATGCTCTCTTTACTTCCATGACCTACACTAAGTTGCATGAGGGCATGCAACCGATTCAGTTGG
>JASDQU010222428.1:8503-20066 GCA_032191745.1 Picea mariana
GGGAATTTCTCTGGTGGACGTAGCCCACACTGGGTGAACCACGTAAATCTGTGTCTCTCTTGTATTGTGTGTCTTCTATGTTTTGTTTCTGCATTTGTTTTTATTTTATTGCTCCGCGGTCCTGTTTTTCTAACACTTCCTGTAATATCTAGTGTGTCCCATCGCAATGCGCAACTGTTTGACTGAAGTAGGAGGGGGTAGATCAACTATGATGGAAATTTTAGATGGATCTACCAAAAATCCCTGCTTACATACAGTATGGCCTAACAACACTCCAAATGGTGAAAATAAAATGCACTTCTTCAGGTTTAAGGCAATCTGACACTGCCTGCACTTGTCCAACATTAGCCTTAAACATTCGATATGATTTTTCAATAAACTAAAGGCAGTCCAAACATCAAAGTATGCTTCTAGAAACTTATGTAGGAACTCCTTGAATGCTTCGACTACCACCCTATACAATATGGTTGGGGCATTCTTCAATCCAAACGACATTACTGTATATTGGTAGGATCCCCATTATGAGGCAAAGGTGGTCTTATGGCGATCTTCCTTGGCAATCCGGATCTGATGGTATCTTGAAAATCCATCTGTAAAAGAATATACCTCTTGACCTTCTACATTATCTAACACTTCATTAGTGAATGGCGTGGGGAAGGGGTCATGCAAACATGCATCGTTCAGCTTCCTAATATCTACGCATTTCCTGATCTCTCATGTCTTCTTGTCTTATACCACCATAGGGATAATCCATTATGATTCTTCGACAGGTTCTATAATCCCTACTTCCAGCATTCTGTCGAGCTCAATCTTCACTTTCTCCTTATATTTAGGGTTCAATCTGTAGGGTCTCTGTTTGACTGGTCTTGCATCTAGTTTCAAAGGGATCATCATCTCTCCCATAGGCCCTTTAATTCCCTTCATATCAGTGAACTTGCTTGGAAACAAGTCCTAATACTCATGTAGCAATTCTGTGATCTTGTAAATAGTGGCAACATCCCAATAATCTCCAACATTTGCAAGCTTTGATGTTTGTTCTGTTCTAATATTGATTTTCTTGATCTTGATTGGTTGTCCAATAAATGTTAGCTCAACTCCTGGCCCTTCCACATCTCTCTAGTCTTATATTTCTGCGATGTTCACCTTCCTAGGATCATCGTCTTCCTCAATATTGATGTTGTAACAGCCTTGCAGTTTTTGGAGAGGTGCAGTCCATTCGTCCTCTTATTGTTCCAAAGGGAGGTTGGGTGCCTCCTCGAACACTTTCTTTCTTACAACCTATAATGCTTGATCTACTATAGGATATTGGCTTTCGAATAAAAAGGTGGTAACAAAGTTCTAAGTCATACCTTCCCAATCTACAGTGATGAGACACAACTCTTCTTGAAGGTACCAGTTGATAGGGGTTGTTTCCAGTGTGTTAACGAATTTGTGCACCCACTGATCTTCAGGAATGTTGCTCCAGGATTCCTCACAACTTCGCACATGGTCCTTTGGGCAGCTTCGACCTATGTATCTAACTTCACAGTCATCTACTTGAACTGAGAACCACGTTGTCATCAGAGTATGACATTGTACCCATTCTATAATGTTGTTTTTGTGTGTCTCCCACCATCTTGTTGGTGTGGCTTTTAGGGCCTCATCCATTGCCAACAAGTGTTGTTGCGTTAGTACACCTTCTTCAAATTCTGACAAGAAGGTTTCTAAAGGATTTATACCATCAAAGGTGGGTAAGTTACTTATTGTTGTGTCGATCCCTTGTACTTCTATGGTTAATCTAGAACATATCCTTGCATATACTTCATACATTTTGTTCTGCCAATTCTCCAGTGCCTCTTCTGAATTTGATGAACATGCATTGTCACTTCGCCAACTCAAATTTCCATCCACCATAGGATTAATGTAGTCATGTTGTCTGGCTGTTAATTTATACATGTTTTCGAGTTCATATGCACAGTCTTCTTCTCTGATGGGCTTTGTGTATCGCTGACCTTCATAGGGTTCTAAAGGTGCAATGACCCTAAGGCCATCTCCTTCAAACGTCATTCGTCTTTTCTTTAAATCAACCACAGTGGAATTATTGAAATCCCAATCAATTCCTAACAGCACAGGGTAAGGACAACTATCATCAACTATCTCAATTACCTAGAAGTCTGCAAACTTCGTCACTCCATCGATGTTCACAGGGACATGTTCCAATCTTCCAAAGGGGCTTACAAATTGTTGATTATCCATCCTAAGTTTGATAGGGGAATAGATCAACTTAGGTTTTCCCATTATTGCCCAGGTTTGCTTCGTCATGACATTGACCTCCGACCCTAAGTCGAGGACCACATAGTCTATATCATACTCTCCAATTTGAGCATTCAGGTTTAGTTCCTTATTTGTCCTTCTCTTCTTGGATAGTTGATATAATTCTTTATTCAGTAAAGGATCTACCCTTCCTATCTCATACTGTCTGACCAAATTTTGCAGTTCTTGTATGGCTTTCTCATCTTTAATTAGCTCTATAAACATATACAAGAAACTAACAAGTTTACTTGCCTCTTTTCCATCTCTGGGTGAAGCAGACTGATCGAATGCTAGAGGCATTATACATTCTCTTACTTCTGGTTGTGTCTTTGATGAACAACCTTGGTCTCCCCTGAATTCTCTTCTTGCCTCCTCGAACATTTTTTTTTCTTTCTTTGCATCAAAATTTTGTGTCTTTTCTGCAACTTTCCTGACTCCTGATTCTTTTGTAGTCTTTCCTTGGGCCATTTTTAATTCTCCTGTAACAACGCCTCCTCAAGTGATGACAATGAATCTAGGGTCTGCTCCGCGAGGTTCTTCTTTTATTAATTGTATTTGCGGGTTCTGTTGAGGTCCCCGTCTCTCCTGAAGTTTAGCCAGAAATGTTGGACATCCCTCGATAACATGCTTGAAGGAATTGCAATAGCTGCAAGTGGTACATGAGTTTTGACAGTCCCTTTCCAAGTGTCCTGGCTGTGCGTAGCTATAGTAGATTATCTGTCCTTGACCCTGACCCATACCTCCTCCTCTTCCACTTCCTCAGAATCCACCACGAGGGTTGAAGTTTCCTCTCTCAGGGGAGTTATACTGCGTATTGTTTCCTTCTTGTTGTACTTCACCTTGGATTTTGTATATCGCCCTTGACCTTTCGTGCATGAGGTCGTAAGCCCTACAATCCCTATCATCATTCCCCACGGACTTAAAGAACGTGAAATACAATTTTTTGGGTGTCTGAACATATTTTTGCATGTAATAGCACTCACCAGGGCGATGTCTATTTCTACATACCTCACACCAGGGTAGGGTAACTTGCTTCAAGGGGCTCGGAGCTCTAGAGGCCAAGTATTCATGGAATAAGGGACAATATTCCTTATCATGGCCTTCTTCCTTGCATCTGTTACACCAAATGTCTTCTCTTTTGTCTTTTCCCTTGTCTTTCTTCATATCTTCGACCTGTAGAGACAAACTAGTTAGCTGACTCAAGATTTGACTCATACCTAAGCTGGATTCTCCCATAGGGGTTGATTATAGCTTCATGGTGATCTCCAGTGCCTCAGCCTGTGAAGAAATCTTCTGTTGCATCAGAGGAACTCTGATGTGCGGCAAGAGAGCAGCAATGAACCATTCTTTGTTTTGCTCATCTTGGATTTGAAAACTCGGATGGCATGTCAAGGTCTTAAATCTTTGATCAAACTCCCATACCAGTTCAGCTATTCTCTGCTTGATTTCTTTTAGTTCTGTAATGCACTGCGATTCTGGCTTAGGTTTCTTGAATTCAAAAATTAGCGAATTCTTAATGGCATTCAGCGGTTTAAGTGTAAATCCTTGGAAAAATTTCATGTACCAGCTCAGTGCGCGATCTCTTAGGGTAGTACTCAATTGAGCTCGTTTGGAAACTTCGTCGGTGATTTTCTTAATACTCCACACATCTTCGCAGAGAAACTAGTGTTGTTCAGGGTCTTCAGATCCACTTCCTCTAAAAGTGGGTAACCTCATCTCATCTGCCATAGATCTTCCTAGGTTTCCAGACTGAGTATGTGGCGGACTACGTGACAGTGCTATGAATGCTTGGGTGGCTCTGATTAATCTAATTTCTTAATGTTGTTGAATCAACAGGAGGAGTAATAGTACTTACTTCAACAGTTTGCGCAGTTCCTGAAGCTTCTGGTTCTTCCCAGAGAGGTTCTTCAACTTTCCCTTCCTTTTGCCCAATGAACTCTGAATGCTCTTCATCTATTAGATCTGCCTTTTCTCCACTGTAGAAAACCTCGTCCCCGTAGTTCTGCTTAAACAAGTTCGCAAGAGGAACTTATTTGAACACTCTTTCGCTGGGTGTATGTCTAGCCTCTGTGTCGATGTCGTTGTCTAAGTTCTTGAACATTAGCTCTTCAATCAAGCAGACTACTGTATCTTCAATATTTTCTTCTCATGCAATAACATCTTGATATTCAACTTCAGAAAATGTACAAATTTTCCTCTAGGTCCCTTAAATAAACATCTCTCTGCTTGGCTATACGATTATACTCTGCCAACAACAAATTCAGTGATATACCCTCCAATGGTACTATCAAACCAGTGATCTACTAATATTGACACAGACTTATCAACTCTCTTGACCTTCTTGACCAGCATTGATGTCCAAACCACATGTGGCCTAGATCTGATCTCAAATTGGGTATCTTCTAACCTAGCTAGCCACTCATATAGCTCCTGATGGATTCCTCCAAAGAAAATCTCGTGTATATTAGTAAAGATATATATTTCCAACCAATCCTTTGTACTAAGATTAGGGTTCTTGTTCTGGGCTTCATTGAAGTCCTTTTCTTGATCTTTTATCCACTTCTGAATCTTTGTCTTCAATGGAAACCACCTTGACATTCCCTCAAGAAGATTCATGTCCCGACGATGGAACCGTTTGTTGGCACAGGGGCAGACCCAGGGTTCAACGCTACAACAACGCACCAACAAGCCCTAAATATTGGCCCTTTCAGTAACACCTGCGAGGCAGATGCAGTCTCACCTGAAGTAGCTATGGGGGGGTTGCAGGATAGCGATGTCTACAACCAAAGGGAACACTGAGTGGATCTATTACAAGAGCAATACAACATTTATATATCACTTACCAGTTCAGATCTACTCCGCAGAACTATCTATCAGATCTAACACAGTAATGAAATAACAGTATACCAAATGACAAAGAACAGAGCATCAATCACACACACAACAAAAGATATACGTGGTTCACCCTCTCTCTAGGGCTACATCCACAGAACTGTGATTTATAATATATTAAGATGAAGCATATAGTTCTTGTCTGCGCTCTCAGCTAGCAGATCTTCTTTCTTCTCCTCTCTATCTCTCCCCTTCCTGCGCACCCAACTGCAGGACTGATCTTCACACCTAGCTGAAGATATTACAATACCAGAAGGCTCTACACTCAGTACTTCTCTCACACACAATAGTACTCACTCGATCACACAATAGTAATGAATCCTCAATCAACTTAGTACCAACACTAAAAACAACCCATCCCAGGTCCTTTAGACCTCTATTTATACATTTCAATAGCTCACCGACAGACTTAGGTCGATACCTAAGTGTAAAAACCCTAGGTGTCTAAAACCCTAGGTCAACTTGACCTACGTTTTCAGGGCTTCGACAGCCTATCTTTCCTTCATTCTCATGCGGTGCTCCAAAGCATCCAACGGTAGCTTTTTCCCCTTGCTGAGTTGTCCACGATCCATATTCCTTGCGGATCTGTCATCCTCGGTCTCCTCGTCCAACGCCTTGCTTTCTCTTACTTTGCTCCATATTTTCTTCTCTTTTACTCACTTTGACCCAATAACAGTCACTGTGTCTTCCACGCAGTTCATGTTTTGCCTTTTCTTCCTTGATATTCACTTGCTTCCATAACCAAGGGCCAACAATAGTGTTCTCTTCCATCATGGTTGTTTGTATCAGAATTATTAAGAGAGGCATGTTCCAAAATAGGAGCATGCGCGACCACTATTTGGCTTGTCATCTTTCTAGTTTGAATATAGGACAATTTGTCACCTGTATAAATCATCCCATTGATTTAAACTAATTCACTACTGAACTTATTTAAGATAAAAAAACAAATTAAACAACTTGCAAAACATTTTGAAGACTATTTCTCACAGTACAATTTACCAAATTTCTACAGTAGCAGTGTTTAGAAATTTTTTGGCAGAATTGCAGACAATTGAGGTCGATTATGTCTTAACGGGGTTATAATGTTGCCCAAAAATCCTTAACCCATGAAAAATTCATTCAAAATGTGTTATAGCTTTGATTTAGTTAGAGTAGTACAATATGTCGTAACTGCTTTGCACAGACAACTCCGTGTTCATGACCATTGTCGTATCATCAGGGAGGCGAAAATGATAAGTGAAGGAAATCGTCGATGTCATCATCAAGAAATTACAATAAATAAATGAGGCTCAGTTGGTAAGAATTGGGAGATAATCTTCCGATGACGACATATTTCTTCCAGTGGTTAATATCGAAGAAAATGCTAAGGGGTAGAAATGAGTTCATTGGATCTTGTAATTTGACCACTAAGGACAAACCTTTCCTTTTCATCTTTTGAAATTCTATTAAAATAGTTTGAGTGGGCCAGGTAAAGGAAAATGGATAACTTTTAATGGATTTGATGCCATCGTCAGGTGCTAGATTGATCTAGACCGTCCAAGAGTACCAAGGCCAAATCGTCGACAATTTTCTTTGACTCGTTTTGTCGTCGACAGATTTCACATGGATAATAGAAGTATGCTTGTCATATTCACCGACAACGAAAAGGTTTTGTCAAAAATATTGGGGCAATGGGGGATGACTATGTACGGTTAAAGAGTTTTGTGGAAAATTTAAGAAGGTTATCTCATGAGGTATAAGGAAATTTTGGGACCCAACTGGAGCATAATTCATAATAAAACATGGGTAAACCTAGAAACCAATCAGAATTTTCCATTGGTGTAATGATGTGGTTCATTGAAGTGAAAATATCGTCGTTATAAATACAAGATAACACATTAAGGCTTCCATTCCAAAGAAATTCATCGATGACAAAAATGTTTTCACCTAAATGATCATAAAGGTGTCATCGTTGGGAATTTGAAATTGAGGTGCAATGGCGAGTCAGAGTTAGAATGCCTATGATATTTGATCACGATCATATGGATAGAAACAAGGGCTTTGTCTCTACAAGAAATCAAGTTTTGAAAAAGGTTAAGGGCTTGTGGCAAAAAGCAGAAATGGATTTAGACAACGGGCTTGAGTTCAATTAATAGATTGTGCATCACATTAGCTTCGGAGATTGTATACAATCATCAATCTTATAAATAAATAACTATTTAGGTAAATAGAATATTAGTACCTTGCAAAATTTTGGTAGTATGGGTACCCATTGAAACTCAAGAGTTTTTGTGGGTTGTTATGACTCACAAAACACCTCTTTATGGATATTAGTGTAGTTAATCTTCACTTCCAAGTATGATGTGTTATCCACCTGTTCTTCAACATCCACTGATATCAATGCTTTCTTCTTCCTTTTCTAAAAATATTTGGGGCGCTTCTCATGGTGTAATTTCCAATAGTTCTCCTCAATGTGTCCCTTTTTATCACATCATTTACATTGTTGGATGGAAGGTGTTTATTCTTGTGTTGTTTCCACGATCTTCTTCTCATTCTACGTCTTCTTGTTTTTCTGATTCCTTTGCTTCTCTTGTGGTTCTACTTGCTTGTGAGTAGTTTGTATCTTTCACTTGTATTCTCAAGGTATTGTGCTTGAATATTGGCCTCATCAATTGTCTTTGGTATAAATAACATCAGTTGTCTACGTATATGAGGTAACAATGCCCCAAAATACTTGACCAACGCGTCTAGACTTTTGAGAGAGACTCCCATCTGAATTGCTCTCTTCGTGAACTCTGCCGTGAAATCTTGCATTGATTCTCCTTTTATTTGCCTAAAGTAATTCCATATTGTTTTTTGGTGTTCCTCATATCCTATTGGATAAAAATGATATTTAATCATGTTCTTGAACACTTCTTAATTAATAATTGGTGGCTCATTTCCTAGGGCTCTACTTACTGCATCTCTCCCACCATGTCAAAGCATGGCCTTCAATCTTCAACCGAGCAAAAGAAATATTTGTTTTCCCTTTAGTTCATGCACATTGAAGTAAACTTCCATCTGTTGTATCCATTGGTTCAATTTGATAGCATCCACTTCCTTGATATATGGCTTGATGTCCACCTTGGACTCTACATGAAAAGGTACATGTGTCTTGTTGTAGCTACACTCTCCCATCTCTATCTCATTCTTATGCTCTGTCTCTAGATTATTTTCTTCCTTCTTGGGGCCTTCATGAAAATCCTTTATTGATGGTGTTTCCTTGCTCTGTGCTACCAATATCTCTAACACCATTGATTTCAAGCCAAACTATGCTCAAAATGATCCAACCTGACCCTAGGATCATTTTCCTCTTCTCCTTCATAATGTTTCCCTAAAACTATTGATTCTCTACTTCACTCTATCCCTGGAAACAACTCTTGTCTACTTCGTTTTGTAATCACTACATGTACTTACCTTACAGGTCTCACTAAATGCATTTAAACCTTTGCTCTAATACCATATGAACTGTAAACGGGAGGCTTATAGCCTATGCATCTCACCAACACTGAATCCTCTACAACAAAAATATAATCTTATTTCTCATAAATTTATAGAACTCGATTTCCAATCCAAAATCGAGTCAACTAGGAAGTTGACTTGTTGACCATCCCAAGTCAAATCAACCAAGAGATGAGGAATTTGAACTTTCGAAAGTCGAGTTGGAAGTAATGTAATTCAAACAAGTTGACTTAGATAAATAAAAAAAAAATTGACCAAGTCAGTTCAACCAAAGTCGGGTTGACCAAGTTGAGTCAATCCGACCCGATGAAAACTCAGTCAAACCGTGGGAGGATCTAGTTGACTAGAAATTGCTTTTGGTGGATTACAAAAGAGGAGAATGACCAATATTGGAGTTAAAACGATCATAGGTGAGTCACATCGGCCAATAGTGAAGAATATAATTCAAAGGGTGAATTTGACAACTAGCTTTGGAGGAAAATGTTTGGAGAGGTGATTTTAATAAACCATGATGCATAAAAATGCCCAGGGCGATTTTGAAAACCCAAAGCAACAAAAAAATGTATGGAAGTCAACTTTGGCACTCACGAACAGATAAAAATATATAGAATTCGACTTGAACATTCACGGATAGAGAAAAATGTATAGAAGTCGACTTGAGCATTCACATGCAGAGAAAAACGTATAGAAGTTGACTTGAGCATTCACGAATAGAGAAAAACGTATAGAAGTTGAAATTGATAGTAGGTGAATGGGAAAAAATGTGTATATTCTTTGTGGGAAACTAATAAACACCTCAACGATCCCAGACTTTCACACACACACACACACATATATATATATCATGTATGATTTATGGGAAAAGGAAAATGCCCAACAAAGTCGAGAATGTGCCCAACGACTCTAAAAACGAAATTAGAAACCCCCAAATGAATAGCAACGGTTATGGAAGGAGGGTCGATGATTTCCAACCTATGAAACAATGTACGAGTGTGGTTAAAGATTTTTTAGTTTGTTTACTAACCCATGAGAACTATATTAATACAAAACAAGCTCGAAAAATAATTGGCACAAAGTTCTCTTTGCAAAAACAATTACACAAAAAATCATTAAGTTACAATGCAAACCATTAACCCTTCATGAACAATGCAACCACAAACCATCATTTCACATAAACTCATAATTTACCCTAGAAACCCAAACAAGAAAACCAACATTCTTTTGGCTTCGACCAGGCTCTTTATTATTCGAAAATGGGCAACTTATAGGCTCTCTAGTTTGTCTATATGCTCCTCAGTGACATCTGGGAAACATATCTACATCATTCATAGCCAAAGAACCCCTTTATCATTGTGGGGATACATGATATAGAATGTTGAGTTGACTGGGAGGACAGTTGGAAGGTTAGGCGTCTCCAACACTTTAGCTTCTCTTGAGTCTRYTTCTCCTTCTTTTGTTTATTTKTTTTTCTTTTCTCCCATGTGGAAAAGGTMTTATGAATGTCTTGTTATTTATTTTATACAATAATATATTGCATGGATTCACATACATTACATAAAAAATTGGACATCAATCGTGATGGCATGGGGCCCTTCACGCCAACAGTTTAATTTCCTTCTTCATCCATAGCCTTAAACTTTGTTTGTTTTGATCATATTGGAGCATGTGCTAATAGACAATTATTCTTGTCGAATCCAATTTGGATCAGTTATGGGGCCTTTCCTTGAACTTAATCATTTTCTACAATGATACATAATGCAACAAAGTTCCTTTGCACTACATAGCGAGACATGAAATTAAATTCAAGCTGGAATTTGAAAATCATGAATAATTTTAGGTTGATGTTGATGGAATTCTAGGGTTAATGGCGACGATAGTAGAAGCAATGGAGATGGAGAGATATTTTCCAAGTTGGCATAAGAAGATGTGGTCAAGAGCGAGAGTGTGAGTGTAGCCATGGTAGAGAAGTGTTCAAGAGAAAGAAGAAGGTAAAGGTCATAGCAATGGAATTGTGGGAGGATGGTGGCATTTGTAAGTTCCAGTAGAAATAAGCAATGGACATGGTGAGTGCATTCCCATGGAGTCTTGAAGACAATAGCAACATAAAATAAAAATAAAAATTATTATTGTTATTGTTATTGTTATTGGTATTATGTGAGTTGAAAATGTAATTACATGTAAATGGGCATACGACTGTAAGACTTGTTTAGGCATGCATACCCCTGGTAAATTAGCAGTAAAGTCTAGATGTAGACCTAGGTGATAAGGGGGGAGACATGTTGGATTCCTAGATACCCTAATTATAAACTTTGAGGGGGTAGGGTAATTACCCCATTCAAGTTTTTTTTTAACAAGAACAAAATAGATTTCATTATAAAAGAGGGTTGTGTTGAAGCTAACAACATTTATACATGTTCCAAAAAGGATATGCAATTGAATATAGTTCTACTTTAACTAGCAGACATACTATGACTGACATTATACTAGAATTCCAAGTACTTCGGCTCATGGTCTGTTTACAAAACTGACCCAAAAACTTTGTTGTTCTAAAATACATAAACCATTATGGAGGGACATTGTCATGAATTTATTTATCCCCAATAGAATGAGGGGAGCATGTTTCCTCTACCTCCATGGGGGTGGGTTGTCTTCCTCATGTATCCTCTTCCTTGATATATGAATGTTGAGTATTGACATATCGTTGATTACTAGAAGCCAAAGATGGGGACCCCTTACGCTGTAGGGGGATTGTATTGCATAATTGTTGGCATTTTCCCTCCAAGTTGTCCATTCCTTGTTGCTACAAGTGAAGAAGATTCATGATGATGGCCACATTCTCCACATTAACTCTCTCCATCTCAGTCAATTTCTCTGAAAGAGTGCATTTTTTTTTTTTTGC
>JASDQU010222429.1:0-13815 GCA_032191745.1 Picea mariana
CTTGCACCTTTGGCGGATCGTGTAGAAGACTTGAAGACACCAATTCATAGTTGCAGCTTTCCTGAGTTGTTGTTATCTTCTAATGGACCAGTACCTATGTGACTTCAGTGATCATGAGAGATGAGATTATACTTCATTGTATACATATATCTTCAGATTGATTTTGAGACTGGTTTTACTGGACCGTGTTTGTGACTATGATAGCCTTTGGCATATAGCCACCTTTGTATTGCCTATTCATGGCCATGAACAACTGTTTGGTATATTTTCACATGGATCTGCGGTGTAATTCAAATTGGCAGCCATGTGCACAAAGCCAGTACAGATTGTAATATTCTCATGAGCAACTAGTTCTTCCAGCTGAGTCTCCATTACTCCACTTTTGGGTATTATCATGTATTTCGGCCATCAAAAATACTCCTCTGACCTCACACATTAGGGGGCATATTTTATAGCAATATTTGCCTCACCCTATGCAAATTTGCTCAAAAGGCCTTTTTCCATTTCCCTATGTAAACTTGAAGTCCCTTTTTGCAAATACTAGAGCTAAAAACAATAGTTTTCCACATATACATGCCATAAATATTATACAACATGTGTGTACGCAGGTTGCACCGTTACAACCCGCGTACATCGGATTTTGTGTCCAAAATAAAAAAATAATGTCGGGTTTCCATGTCACGTCATGGGATCCATGATCTTTGACCTTCCATATACTGGAAATGTTCGGACTCGGCCCTTCAGTTCCCTTTGAAGGCTATAAATGGGTCATATCCAAGCTATGGAAAAGATGAGAAGAATTCAACTTTGAGAGCAAAGTTACTCTGGAGAAATTATTCACTTCATATTGAGTCTGCATCCCTTTGTCCTTTTAAGTTTGAACACATTGTTCAACCCCCAAGATCTTCCCTACTTGATTGATAACCTCATTGCCTCTTTTATATGAGCTTGCATTTGGTGGAGGATTTAAGTGGTGGAGGCACAACTGGAAGGGACTTAGTTTCTCGGTTTCAAACCGTGCTGACATGAAAGTTTGTAACTCATTCACTTCTGTTGATTACATTTTAATAGAAATACTCTTTTCTCGTCCAATCAATGTCTTGCAAATATTTGAATTGTTATTCCATGGGCATATTTGTTATGAATATTGATGTATTATGCTATTGAATGTGCTAACTTTATATATTATCACCATATGATTGCGTTTCTTGGTTGTTGAGGACAAGTTGCAGGTGTATTGCTTTGAGTCGAGTGATCAATGGTGGACTTCATCGAATGTTTGGACAAGGTAGGCTCTTTATCTTGTCTTGTTAGCATATTTTCTTATATAACATACTTGAGATTAGAGTTGATTTCCGCAATCATTTATGTCTGTTGTGGTTAACCCCATGCCATAGAGAGATTTTCCTCGTAACAAAATGGAAAAAATTATTAAGGATACTCATTACTCCCTTTTTCCTTGCTTTTATTTTAGGTTTTTTTTCATATTTAAAAAATTAAGACAAGATCCTGATAAAGGAGGGACTAGGGCATCAAAAGATTTATTCTCATCTATAATATCATTATTGATGTGAGTGAAAAACTCTATATGAGATTGAAGTTTATAGCTTTTGTTTCGATCATTTGTTTCGTTCCTTTGGAACAATTTTGTTAAGTCTGACTTGAAGCTAAGATGTAGATCAAATGGTGGATTGGGAATTGGTTGTGGTGGTCTTCATTTTCTTCATATTTTCATCATCCAGGTTGTCATTTCAGCTACCTGGAAGAGGTAGGATTGTGGAGTTCACCAACTTTTGGACCAACGATAATTTTTTCATGGTCCATACCATCATATTTTCTCCTAGTGCTTACCATATTGTTGTTAGTGGTGTTTTGTGCATATTTACACACGTTGGCTCAAAATATATGTAACACATTTAGTTTTTTCCAACAATTTAGTTCACTAGGAACTAGCAATATTGTAGTTGGTATTTTACCCTTTTTCCCCTTTCTTTAATGATATCACATTGATAAAAGCGCTTAATTATAAATACATTATATTATAAAATGTGTTCTTTTCTTATTGGGTTTTCAAATATTGATTCTTGTTGGGCATAGGCCGATTTTGAGGAATAGTCCAATTTTTGGAAAGTAAATCTTAAATTTGGAAAAAGAAAGCTGGCAGGAAAAGCAACATGTGCGAGAAAAAGCTACATGCAAAGGAGGAAAGCGTGCAAGGCACGCATGCAGGAAAACATAACCACGATAGGGTTAGGGTTTTTGTAAGAGTTTGTAACGACAGATAAGCTAAAAATTAATATAAATAAGTACCTAGGAGGTCTAGGTCGGTGGTGGTTGTTTCTAAGTTTTGTTCTGTTTGGTTAAGGAAACTATTGTAAGACCTCATACCATTTTTGTAAGTTGTTGAATTGTAGGAGAGTCAAGTAGCTAGATATTGAGGGTTAGATTGCAGGCTGAGGAGCATGGTACGATCTAGTCAGCCTCATAGAGAATTGTGGAACATGTTTTGAGATTGTATGATCGGAATTGTAGTGCGCACGATGCCCTCTATTACAAAATTATAAATAAAAGAGAACAAAAAGTCAGATCTTTGTGTACGTAGCCCAAGAGGGGGTGAACCACGATAACACCCGTGTTATGGGTTATGATTGCACATTACCTTTTGTAAGTAGTTAGATTATGAATGGATGAATGGATAATTCTGTGAGATCTGTTATATGTCAGATTTGTTAAGATGCATGCATAGATTTACAGATAAGAGAATATTAAGAATAATAGAAATAACAACCAGGTCAAGGCGTAAGAAGATTAATTGTGATCCTAGATCCCCTCTCTTTCCTAGATTGCAAGCATCTAAGCATTGCAGTCAGACATAGGACTATCTCGGGTGAGACTACGCAGTACATTCTGTGAGTTGTGCTTCCTTCTAGTTTACCAGGAGGACCGATAGTTTTATAGGGTTTTGTTGGAAACCTATTCAGATCTGAACCTGGGTCAGCCCAAGAGTAGGGAGGGAGAGTAATAACCAACAAATGGTTTCGTTGTCGGTTGGAACTGCATGGAATTTAGTGAGTGGGATTCGTGAAAGAATCGCACAAAATATGAAAGTATAGAAGGGAATGTTCAGACCGTGGAATCCAATGAAGGTGGAGATTGAAAGTTGGTTGAAAACAAAGGAGATTGAGTTTGCGCAGAAGGATAAAAAAATCCCTAAGTTAACACTGCGCAAAGATCTAGATAAGTACATGTTTAGCAACTTACATGAGATCTTTTTTTGTGATTTCCCGCATGTGTTGCATGAGTGGCTATTGAGGTTGAAATACAACCACCCTACAAATCGAATTAGACAGCTCGTGTGGAATCCTTTGGAGATCGCGCAGTTACAACAAGTTAACAATAAATTCACGTGCGCAATAGATTTTTGGATAGAGAGTATTGTTGCAGGTTTTATCATAGAATTTGAAGTAGATACCATGAAGTCTTACAACGCAACAGACCAAGAGTTTCTAAAGGGACCCAAAGGTAGGTATATCAGATCGTTGTATACTTCAATCAAGATCTTACTATATAACAAAGGTATAATGACTATGGAAGAAGACAATTGAACTTCCCTGCATGCATGGGGGAAGGGGGGAAGCACTAAAAAGATATGGAGAAATGGAGGAAGAGATGGATAAGGGAAAGAAGGAGGAGGCCATGGACCCAATCATGATGGAAGAAGATCAGATCAAGAAGATCATGGAAATAGTTGGAAAAACGCGCAGTGGAGTACCCTACCAATATAAGATGAATAATAAGAAGAGAGCCATAATAGATAGAGAGGGCTTGGCAAGTGATGAAAAAGAGGTAGAGGATCTCTGGGTTGTGGAACAGATTGAGGAAATCATGTGCGCAACATATGAAAGGAAGACAGGAGGTCCAAGGGCAGGAACAAAATAAAAAAATCCTATCGATGTCAGTGTCAGTGTGGAACCCATAACCCCATGTGCGACTAATACACCAAGAAGAACACCACCATTTAGACAATTGAATTTTAGTGGAAGAAAGACAATAGGAAGTACATCCAGCCAAGGAGAAGTAACTCGAGGAGCCAGTTCAGGAAGTAGTAGTCAAGTATCTACACCGCGCAGAGGTAGTAGTTCATCACAGTTAAAGATGGAAGGATATGATCCCACCATTAGGTTTCCAAAATTTTGGGGAGAGACATCTGAGGACCCTGAAAAGCACTTATTCATCTGTGAGAATATTTGGGAAGAAAAAAAGATTACATATAAGGATATAAAACTTGCGTAGTTAGCTATCACACTAAGAGACCACGCACTAGATTGGTACATGAGTCTAGCTGTAAATAGTCCACCATGGACAACAAAGACTATTGCAGATGTCAAGAAGCTACTGATAAATGAATTTCAGAAGCCTAGTTCAGAATATTAGTACATGAATGAGATGATTGAAATTAGACATAAACCATGTGATTTTATTTGGGAGATTGAACAGAGGTTCAAACGATTGAAGGGTAAGTTGAAATATGTCATGACTAACCTACAACATAGACATATATTTGTGAATTCACTACTACGAAATTTGGAATACCTGTTGAGGCAACAAAAGTTTCAAACGCAGGTAGAGGCTCTGCAGGCAACCTTACAAATAGAAGAGGACCAGTATTAGAAGACAGATCCAACAAAAGAAGAGCTAAAGGAGGATCTAAAGAACCTCACATTTCAACTAAACCAGAATACGGAAAGAGAGAAAAGAGAAGTTTTTTGGTGTACCATATGCAGGACAGAAGGACACCACAAGAATGAGTTCCCAACTTTCGCGCAGTACATGGAAACAGGGCCACAAAACCCTTTTCCAACAAGAATACCATGGTGCAAGATCTTTAAAATGCATGGCCATGATCCATATCATTGGCTAATGATGAAGAATTACCAGACAGTACCTAAGAGCTCATACTGCAATTTTTGCAAATCAGTGGGTCATGATGACAAATATTGTAGGACAATGGAATTGATGAGGGAAAGAACTCTGTATACCTATAGGGTGCAGGCAAAAATAATGACAGGGAAAAATGCACCACAGTTCAACCAGGTACCACCTCCATATAATAATTCTCAACATCAGTATAACACTACGCAACCTTAGTATAACCTCGCGCAGTATAATCAGGTGCCTCAGTACAATGTACCACGAGTAAATCGACGTGGATACATAGGTGGAGGATGAGGTAGAGGAGGATTTGGAAGAGGCAGAGGTCTAGTAGTTTGTCATAACTGCCAATGACCATGACATTATCCAATAGAATGTCCACTTCCACCTGCGACATGCATGTGTTGTCGTGCAACAGACCATGATACATAGGATTGTCCAACATTATTGGGCAAAATTCAAGAAAAGAGAAATCAAAACAATCAGAATGTACAGTTGATTTTTGCAGAATCCATAGATGATGGGAGAATTATTATAGGGTGCAGGCAGAAATAATGATAGGGAAAAATGCACCACAGTTCAACTAGGTACCACCTCCATATAATATTTCTCAACATTAGTATAACACTACGCAACCTTAGTATAACCCTGCGCAGTATAATCAGGTGCCTCAGTACAATGTACCACGAGTAAATCGACGTGGATACAGAGGTGGAGGATGAGGTAGAGGAGTATTTTGAAGAGGCAGAGGTCTAGTAGTTTGTCATAACTGCCAACGACCATGACATTATCCAATAGAATGTCCACTTCCACCTGCGACATGCATGTATTGTCGTGCAACAGACCATGATACATAGGATTGTCCAACATTATTGGGCAAAATTCAAGAAAAGAGAAATCAAAACAATTAGAATGTACAGTTGATTTTTGCAGAATCCATAGATGATGGGAGGAACATAAACATAGTCACGCATGGAGGAGATAAGATAGGATTTGATGTTGTAAGACAAGATCCAATGCAACACCAATGGGTGAAGAAGAATATTGAACCACTGAAACAGTTCGATGCGACGAAAGAAAAATAAATATTCAAGGAGGCAAGCCAAGAGTTCCTCAAGCAAGATGTTGCATCTACATCAACCGCCTAGCACACTCAGAATGTACCAATGTATGAAATTCCCTCCTCAATGGACCACACCAGTGAAACACAATCTGTAGAGAAAGTAAGTACCATAAATATTTTTCTGCAATCCTGTGTTAAGCTACTGAATAATCCATCATCTGTTAAAGTTTTGAAACGTATCTTAGAAAGATGTAACACAGAGGTAGAGAAGAAGTTAGAGAAGTAGACATTCAATCACCTCCATGCAAGAAGGAGGACAAGCAGGGAATTCAGATTGAATGCCAACATTGGAGATTTCAATATGGGAGACATTATATTGGACTTAGGCTCCGATGTCAACATTTTACCTAAGAAGACATGGAAATGTATGGGAGACCCCACATTAGGCTACTCACCTGTCCAGCTGAAGTTAGCAAACTAACACAAAGTTCTTACAATTGGAAGGCTAAAATGTGTGATAGTAGATCTGGATGGAGTGCGTACTAAGGCAGATTTTGAAGTGATAGATATAGTGGATGGAACAACACCTCATCCAACACTACTTGGACTGGATTGGACATTCGCAAAACATACCATAATTAACTTGAAGACAAGGAATATGACATTTGAATAAGGAGAATACAAGGTCATTGCGCCACTAGACCCATCAGAAGGAGAAAGGTTTGTAGAGCCCACTTGTCTATACTTGGAAGAGATCAACTAGTTGTATAGAACCACCGCATGCGAAGAAGATTATGTCAACCCAACTACAGATGGGGTACTCATATGGAGGAGCATCACATCATGTGATTTTGACTCAGATACCAGTTTGGAGAACTAGAAACAAAGATTACATGAAGTCTCCACAAGAAGGTGTGCAAGAATAGGCTACGCAGTCATATGGGTGGGTACAAATATCAGAGAACCTCCCAGTTTTCATGGCATAAATGACTTAGAATAATTCCTAACAAGAAACGAGGACGAAGTGTTATAGAATCAAAGGCTCTTAGCCCTGGACATTGCACTCAAGGAAACACCTCCAAGATGGTGGGGTGTGCATAAAGAAACAGTTAAGGACTAGTACCAATGTAAGAGACTATTGCGCATTAGATTTGGCTTATAGAAGGGGATAAATAAGATGTAGAGATATGATGGACATGGGACACCAACAGAACATTTGGAGAGATGCAGAACACTATGGAGGATGACACCACCAGAGGAATGGCCTCATCACTTCATCCACACATTGGAAGGAATTTTAGAAAACTAGTATGTAGACGAGGAACTGCGCAGAGGCACTACATAATGGACAACATTACAACATAGTAACCTTCTCATTTGAACATGAGAACTCCAACATAGATTCAACACTGAAGCAGATAAGAGGTGTGATATTTATTAATGAACTAGAGGTTGACTCATGACAGAGTATTAACAACAGAACATACAAACAATCAAGGAACTACTGTCATGTTATCATGTGGAAGAAGAAATTCCAGATGAAGATGACCCACACAACATTCAGATTACAAAAAATGAAGGAGAAAGAGAAGTGGAAGGTCCATCTTTGGAATCATAAGTATTTGTTGCACCTATCAAAGTGAAGAAAGTAAACATTGGCACAACTGAAATCCTAAAATGGCAAGTATTGGAGATTATTGGGATGAACAAACATTGGAAAGGATATTAGAGTTACTGCGTGAATACAATGACCCATTCCCAACAACTTTTATAGAGATGAAAGGCATAGAAGGATAACTAGGAGAGATGAAGATACCTTTCAAACCTGAGGCTAGATCTATCAGACAAAGACCCTATAGACTAAATCCAATATATAAGCAGAAAGTAAAAGCATAAATTGACAGAATATTGGAAGTTGGTATCATAGGACTAGTGGAGGATCTGAATGGATAAGTCCGATGGTAGTTCAAGAGAAGAAACAAGGGGGGATAAGGATTTGTGTAGATCTGAGGAAACTAAATGATGCTTTCCTACATGACCCTTTCCCTACACCTTCTATAGATGAAGTCCTAGAGAATGTGGGAGGCCAGGAAGCATATTCCTTTATAGATGGATTCTTAGGTTACCACCAGATCAAGATAGCCCCAAAAGATAGGTACAAGACCACTTTTTCCACATAATGGAGATCCTACCAGTACACAGTCATACCTTTTGGACTGAAGAATGCACTGGCCATATTTTCAAGGGTGGTAATAGTTGCTTGTAAGGAGTTCATACATCAGTTTCTAGAAGTTTATCTGGATGGTTGGATTGTATATAGTTTGTTAAAATACCATGTGGAAGTATTAAGGTTGATGTTGGAAAGATGCAGGCAATGTTATATATCATTGAATATCAAGAAATGCATCTTTGGGACACCTTTTGGAATATTATTTGGCCATATAGTGTGCACAGAAGGCTAGATCCTTCCAAGATTGCAGTTATTGTCAATATACCACCACCAAAATCAGTGCGCCAGTTGAGAGCAATATTGGGACATACATGCTACTACAGAAAATTTATAAAAGGGTACGCACATATCACTGCGCCAATGGATAAATTGTTAAAGAAAGATACTAAATTTCAGTGGAATGAGGATTGTCGGTAAGGTTTGGACACCCTAAAAGAAAAGATGGTCACAACACCTATTCTAGTATTCCCAGATTGGTAAAAGAGTTTTCATGTGCATGTAGATGCATCTGCTATAGCACTTGGAGCAATTCTGACATAGCGAGGAGCAGGGGATTTGGACCATCCTATAGCATTTGCAAGCAAAAAACTATCAGAATCATAGCAAAACTACAATACTACAGAAAGAGAAGGCCTAGCTATAGTCTATGCATTTTAGAAGTTCAGACATTACCTACTCGGTAAACACTTTAAGATGTTCACAGATAATTCAACCCTCAAATACCTAGTCAACAAGCCAATGTTGGGGGGAGGATCTGTAGATGGCTACTGCTATTTCAGGAATTTGATTTTGAAGTGATAGTCAAAGAAGGGAAGTTGAATGCAGGACCTGATCACCTGTCAAGGGTAACGAATGGAGAAGAACCTACCAATTTGGAAGACAACTTCCCCGATGCGCAATTATTTTCAGTCCAAATAGTTGATGCATATTTTGTTGATATTATTGAATACTTGAGTACATGGATTGCGCCACAAGAGTTTAACACTGTGCATAAGAAGAATCGGGTAGTCAGAGCTGCAGACTATCAACTAATTGCAAGACACTTATATAAAATGGGCGAAGACAACATTTTGAGAAGATGTGTACTAGAACATGAGAGACATAGGATTTTGCCAGAATCTCATGAGGGAATAATTGGAGGAAATTATGCAGGAAAAGATACCGCGCAGGAATATGGTGGCGAATAATTCAAAGAGATGCTAGGGAATATTTCCAGAGATGTTATGTCTGTCAGAGGGTTGGTAAACCTAATAGAAGGGATGAGATTCCCCTAAGATCATAAGTAAATTTGCATGTATTTGACAAATGGGAAATAGAATTTGTGGGGCCAATCCATACACCAGCAAAAAGGTCAGGGGCGAGACATATCATTACTGCAACATAATACTTAACAAGATGGGCATAAACAACACCAATTAAAGACTGTAACGAAGAGATAACAACACACTTCTTGTTTGAGTAAGTGATTATTAGATTTGGTTGTCCAAGGATTCTGATGAGTGACCAAGTTACTCACTTTATCAACAACACTATCAAGGCTATGTCCGAGGAGTTTGAAGTCTATCACCAAAATAGTACACCATACCATTATCAAGCAAATGGAACAATAGAAGATTTCAGTAAGATCTTGGAGAATGCTCTGACAAAGATCTGCAATGTCAACATGGATGATTGATATTTGAATATACCATCAATACTATGGGAATACATGACTACATGTAAGAAGCTCACAGGACATACATCATTCAGGCTGGTGTATGGGCAAGAAGTAATGGTACCACTGGAATTCTTGGTACCCAGCCTGCGCGTAGCAGCAATCACCAACGTGACAGAAAGAGGTGCAATAAAGGAAAGATTAAATCAACTAATGGAGATGGAAGAGGATAAGATTCTAGCAGGATTTCACCAAGAAGCAAATAAAGCAAGAGACAAAGCTTGCATGACAAACATATTAAAAGGAAGAGCTTCAAGGAAGGAGACCTAGTCTTACTTTATGACGACAAATTTTTTCAACATCCTGGTAAATTCATAACACATTGGTTAGGGCCCTATGAAGTCAAGACTGTCACAGATGGGGGATCTGTACAGTCAAAGGATCTGGCAGAAGCAGAACTGAAAGAAATGATCAATGGGAGTCGACTGAAACAGTACAAGGACAATCGACCTCCTAGCACTTAAAAGTTACAACGTAGTAAGAAAGTCATGTACATAGTGTACTATAGTAGAAGTTAAGAGATAAAAATGAGAAAAAGAAGGAAAAAGAAATACAAAATTAGAAAAGAGAGAAAATAAAAAAACAATGGGGAAAATTTGCACGCAGTAACTATCACGACAAACATCAGAAGGCCGCGTGTAGTAAAAAGTGAACTTGGCACTAATGCACACAAAAAGGTAAAAGTGAACATAACCAGGACCAAGAAGAAGAAATGATAGGTGCATCGATCTAGGACCTAAAGCAGAGGCAAAAGACAATGAGCATCACAGAGTGTATGAAAGGAACGCAAGATATGAAGAAGTTGCAGGTAGAGATAAAAGTAGCGTAGACGCAGAGGCAGGAAAGACAGGCATAGGTGGAACCCCTTCAAGAACAAGCAGTGCAAATGATCATGCAGTTGGAGGAGGAGAAGAAGAACATGGCGCAAGCATAGATAGAGTGTGCAACAATGATCCAGGAGGAGATCATAGCGCAGGAATTAGAAGCACTTGCAGAGAAGGCCACGCAGGTCCAGGCAAGAGGAAGGAAGCTTGTAGACAAGTTCCATAGCCTAGCAGAGGTTGTCGAGGGAGCGCACACTACCTAGGTGGCTCGGGATGAGCCACATGTTAGTGTTGGGGGCCTTTTGGGTGTAGGCCGATTTTGAGGAAGAGTCCATTTTTTGGAAAGTAAAGCTTAAATTTGGAAAAAGACGGTTGGCAGGAAAAACAACACGTGCGAGGAAAATCTACATGCAAAGGAGGAAAGCATGCAGGAAAACCTAACCAAGATAGGGTTAGGGTTTTTGTAAGAGATTTCAACGATGGATAAGTTGAAAATTAGAATAAATAAGTAACTAGGATGTCTAGTTCAGTGGTGGTTGTTCCTAAGTTTTGTTTTGTTCTGTTTTGTTCCTAGTGCTTTCCATAAATTTCTTGTTAGTGTTGTGTTGTGCATATTTACACATGTTGGCTCAAAATATATGTAACATATTTAGGTTTTTCCAGCAAGTTAGTTCACTAAGAACTAGCAATGTTGTAGTTGGTATTTTACCCTTTTTCACTTTCTTTAATGATATCGCACAGATAAAAGCTCTTAATTATAAATACATTATATTATAAAATGTGTTCTTTTCTTATTTGGTTTTCAAATATTGATTCTTGACCTATTGCATAAATTTAATTTATTCTAATGAGGTATGTTTCATTCAACGAATTTTCACATATTCTAAGTACAAAGTACTTTGTTTTAATTGAGAATTCAATTGAATAGCTAATTTTACAAAGTGTATTTCTACACCATCACAAGTTTCTCCAAAATTCATTCCGTTTATGATTATCTATATTTTAAAACAAGATTCTAGATGCAACTCTTGTGTGTAAGGACTAAAAAGTATTTCTAATTTATGTATAATAAATAAATGACTCTAATTTATTAGTCCCTTCCCTATGGGCTGCAGGGACTATAGTAATTGGTTGACCATTTTGTTATTAGTTTGGCATGCATATCAATGCATTTTCATTGTTTCAACCCTATGTTTTGGTAAATTTATACATTTTCCAACTCCCATTTCATTTTTTAGCATAGGTTTGAAGTTTGATTTGGCCTCTTCACGAGGCACAGCCCTAACATTGTCCACAAATTTCTTACTTTAAAGCACACATTTGCATACTAATTTTTTCCAAATGAAGTAATGCTACAAATGAGTCTAGGATTACTTCTTGACATTAAATGTTTGCTTCATTTTTCATACAATGCACTTATAAAACTCTGGTATAGATAGCTAACTTTGTCACACATTTCCACTATCACTATCAGGATGTTGGCATGTTTCCCATGTGTTGCATCGCCTTGCGACACTTTAACTAGCGAGGACTTCTCCATTAAAGCGTCTTCCATCGATGTCCTTTTAATCACAATATGGATTTAGAGACAAATATGAACATATGCACAATGCTCCTCTGCCCAATACATTAATCACAAGACATATTTTTCAAGGCAAGTTTTAGATAATTCCTCTCTCTCTCTCTCTCTCTCTCTCTCTCTCTATATATATATATATATATAACAAAGTTTTCCCTTATCACAGATTCAATTTTATAGTAAATACAAACTAAATTTTACAATAAATAAATTTCTTGTCTGCATTTTGAACAAATAATGTAGAAAAAAATACCTTGGAGTACAAAATTTTTGGGTAGGCTAGCCTCTGAAATCTGCAATCTTCCTCTCTCTCTCTCTCTCTCTCTCTATAGATGACAGATTCCATAACTAACTTTTCCCTTATCACAGATTAAATTGTTCAATAAACAAATTTATGGTTTGCATTTTGAACAAAGAATGTAGAAAAAAAAACCCTTGGAGCAAAAAAATTATAAGTGCACTCAGATTTAAGATATTCAATATTCGTCTAAGAAAATCTCTCTCTCTCTCTCCCCCCCTTTAGAAATTCATCATGGTGTGATAAGGGATTGGCTGATGCTCGTAGGGGTGAAGAAGTGGGATTGAAACTAGTGAAATGGATCACATAACATCAATTATCATCTCTAGGGTTCACACCCAACAACAAGGACTTCCCGGGAGGTCACCCATCACTCCATTTGCAAAACCTTAGCAATATGGTACCTTATAAACAATTCAATTAGACCTCCCTTCACTCTTTCATTTAAGCACAGAGTTGAGGTATTTTTATAATTTTGGTGTAAGAGATTTCTCAAATATAATTAAATTAAAATATTAATATTTTATAGTTAATATATATAAATATTAATTAAAATAAAAAACTAATTAATAAAAAAATATTTTAGATAAAAATTTATAATTATTTATTCATATTAAATATATTTAAAATTAAAATAATTTTTTTTATTTATTAAAAATACAATATTAATAAAATAAAAATAGCATATGTTTATTTTAATTATTTAATTTTATTTAATAATGATTAAGTGATGGTTTTGGGGTAAATTTAAAATTATTTTTAGTTGATTAAGAATTTGTTGGCTTTAGATATAAAAAATAACATATTTTTTAATTATTTATTTTATTTAATAATGATTAAGTGATGGTTTAAAAGTAAAATTTTAAATTATTTTGAATTTGTTTTCTTTACCTATGAAAACAAAAACAAGATACTGATTCAAAATCAAAATATTTGGTGAAAGTAAAATAGCCCTTTACGGACTAAAACAAATCATTCTAAATCATTTCAAATTACATGGTTTTTTTAAATAACTATTACGATAAGTTTTGTCCCCTTCATATAGTTAGTAATAAATGTGCACGGAATTTCCCCTGCTTAATAAATCTCGTGTTTGAGATGAATGGTCAAGATTCCGATTTGATATGCCTAATCAGATCTTTTCTTTTTACCTTCGTTTTGGCAGTTTAATGTTC
>JASDQU010222430.1:0-11035 GCA_032191745.1 Picea mariana
TAATATTTTTGTGGCAAAGGTCCCAACAATGACTCCAGGAATGAGCCTGATTTCTGAAGATCCGGCTGTTTCTCTCTTTCCAGACTTGCCAGAGGACAAAACCAGGTAAGAGCTGCCAAACTCTATTGAGATAGGGAGAGCTAAAGGTCCGATCCCTCCAGTTGCTGATGGTATCTATGATGCTGTCTCTACGGCGGTCCGAGGTGCGCATAACCATCACTACCTGATCCCAGACTTGTGCTGTGTAGTGGCAAGTGTTAAGTAGGTGGTTCAAAGTTTCTGCTTCTTCCTTGAAAAGAGTGCAAAGAGAAGGTCCGTGAAATCCTCGCTTCAACAGATTATCCCAAGTGAGAATGCTTGAGTGTAAGACCAGCCAGAGAAACAGGGTGATTTTTGGCCATAGTTTCAGATTCCAGATCTTCCCCCAGGTCTTATCGTCTGTGGTGTTGTCCATCTTGAGATTAAGGAGATAATATTCCTGGGTTGTGAAGAATCCCTGCGATCTGTACCCCCATCTTAGTAGGTCTTCACCGTGTCGTAAGGGGATCTTCCTTTTGGCTAGAGCTTCTTGGAGAGGTGCCAAATCGATATGCTGGGTCAAGTGGAGGCGTCCTCGATCTATATGCCAATGATGCCATGTGTCCTCAGCGTGGTTGTTTTGCCAGTAATCTGCTACCTTTGTGAGGCCCATACCTGTCGCCTGGGCGCAGATGTCATGTGACCACTCTTCTGTGTTCAGGGCTGGCCATTGTTGCCAGGAATCTTGCCAAAATAGAGTTGTTTGTCCATTGCCTATTTCCCAGAAGGCATGCTGCGTGACAAGTTGCCTATTCTGATGTGCGGCTGTCCATATCAGGGATCCCTTGGTTTCCCCATTCCATCGAATTAGATTGTGCTCCGCTGTGTTAGGGGCATATTTCTTCCTCCATAACTTAGCCCAAAGATCGGTGGGGTTTTTGAGCCAACGCCACCAGATTTTGGCACTGAGGACTTTGTTCATTATGGATGGATCTCTTATGCCTAGTCCACCCTGCGCATTAGACTTGCAGAGCGTTTCCCAGCTGACTAAAGCGATCTTTTTATCCTTGTTGAATCCATGCCAGAGGAAGTTTCTTTGCAGGCTGCGAATGGAGATGAGGATGGTTCTGGGGGCAGCAAGCACCGAGAAAGCATAGACCGGGAGGGCTTGGAGGACAGCCTTGAGCAGAACAAGACGGCTAGGAAGATTTAGGGCTCTCAAGGTCCAAGAAGAGACTATTTTAGAGAAGGAAGAAAGGAGGTTGTCCCAAGAGGAGTGTTTGTGAGCATTGTCTATCAGGGGTAAACCTAGATATTTGGACGGAAGGGAGCTTCTCTTGAAACCAAGGATCGCCGAGATGTGAAGCTGAATCGGGAGGGGGGTATTGAAAAAGAAGATTTGGGACTTATCCAAATTGCACTCCAGACCGGAGGCATCGGAGAAGAGTTGGAGAATCTCTTTGAGAGAGGAGGCTTCTTTTGCAGTTGGGCTACCCATCAGGAGAGTGTCATCTACGAACTGGCTGTGGGAAAGAGGCGGGGTTACACCATGCAGAGGTAGTCCTGTTAAAAGGTTGTTCTCCATGGCTGCATGTATAGATCTGCTAAGTCCTTCCGCCATGATAATGAAAAGGAAAGGGGAAAGGGGGTCTCCCTGTCGTATACCTCTTGAAGGTGAGAAGGGCTTTGAGGGTACACCATTGATAAGCAGGGAGAAGAAGGCCGAGGAGGTGAGGTTTAAAATCCATTTGACCCAGTTTTGGTCGAAGCCAAACGCTGTTAGCATTGCTTTCATATATTCCCAACTTAGTTTATCAAAAGCCTTTGAAATGTCCAGTTTTAAAAGCATACCTGGGGTTTTGGTTTTTTGTAGGGAGTGAATGACCTCATGTGCCAGGATAATGCTGTCTAGAATCTGCCTGCCTTCGACATACCCCGATTGCTCTGGAGAAATGATGCCTGGCAAGATCGGTTTGAGTCTGCGGGCGATGACTTTGGTAAGGAGCTTGTAGATGACGTTGCAGAGGGCTATGGGCCTGTAATGCTTTGGTTGGTTCGCTTGCCCCTCTTTGGGGATGAGAGCAAGGAAGGTTGCATTGAAGGCTCGTAGGACTTCTCCTGTAGTTCTCAAGTCTTCTAGAATTTCCCACACCTCTGTTCTGATCATCGGCCAGCAGTAGTGGAAAAAATCGCTGGTAAAGGCGTCTGGCCCCGGAGCCTTGCATTTGGGGGTGTCTTGAAGCGCTTGGTCAACTTCTTTGATGGTGAAGGGCCTGAGAAGAGCATCATTTTGTTCCTGAGTCACCAGGGTGGGGATGCATCGAGTGATCCGGGTGATAGCTGCACTTCGGTCTGGAACGGATTCCGTGAGTAAGTCTTGGAAGTACTCCACTAGATGGGTCTCCAGGTCGTCGTGGGAGAGCAAAGTCTCCCCCTCTTCCGTGACAAGGTGCGTTATCTTGTTGGAATGCCGGCGCTGGATTGTGGCTCGATGGAAGAATTTGGTGTTGCGCTCCCCCTCCTTGAGCCACTGTACCCGCGACTTTTGCTTCCATAGTATCTCTTCCTGCCTTTTCCTGTCCGCAATCTGCTGGCCTACTTTGTGCTCCTGGTGTTTGAGCTCTTCAGTAAATCCCTGCTCCCTGATTCTACCTTGGATCTCGCTCATTTGTTCTGCAAGATGTTTTTGTGAGTCGAAGATATTTCCAAAGGTGTGCCGGTTCCAGGACTTGAGCGTTTGTTTAAGCTTTTTCAACTTTTGTTGGAATTTGTACATCTTGGTGCCATATGGGATTTCTGCGTCCTTCCACCAGCCCTGAATTTTTGCTTGGAAGTCTGGATGTTCTAACCAGAATTGTTCGAATTGAAATGGCTTCCTCCCCGGGGTGGCAGGGACGTCCAACCATAGTTGTATGGGCCAGTGATCCGATCCCGTTCGATTAAGGATGTTGGATTCGGCTGCAGTGCCTCCCATTATGAGAGGCTCCGATACAAGGAAACGGTCTAGTTTACAGGCGATCTGATGTATCCCTATTCTTCTGTTAGTCCAGGTGTGCATTCCATTGATGGCCTCTAAGTCAATTAAACTGAGGTCATCTATCAATTTGTTGAAGTCTTCAGAATCTCGGTCCAGCCGTCTTGTGCCTCCCTTTTTTTCCGTTAGGCCTCGGATGATGTTGAAGTCACCCCCCAGTATCCATCTGGGGTATTGGGTGATGCTGGACAGGTAGCTTAGGCTTCTAAGAAAGGCCTGTTTGTCCCGTGGCATGGCTGGTCCATAGACGTTTGTTAGATGCCCTGGCTTGTCTGATCCGATGAGTCTATAATCGGCAGTAATAGCCCATCTGGTGGTGCAGAAATTTTCCAATAGTACTGTATTGGTATTCCAGAGGATAGCGAGTCCCCCTGCTGTGCCGGATGCATCAGTTGAGACCCCTCCGCCCTGCTTCCAGTAATATGGGAGTAGTCGGTTGATTTCGTCTGTGGTACATTTCGTTTCCTGCAGCATTACAACATCTGGTGCTTCCGCTATGATCAAGTCTCGTAGCATTTTCTGCTTGCTACGACTGTTCAGCCCTCTTATGTTCCATGAGATGATCTTCATGATGATTGAGGGGGGGGGGAGAGGAGGAAAGCTATCCGAGATCAGGTGGATCTGTCCTGATTTGACCATAAAGTTTCCAATTTCCTATATGAGCTTGTTAGTGGATTTCCGTCCTCGTTTCTTCTCATCTTTTTGTGCCTTATTTGGGTTCTTTATCTGGCTTCCTTAGATTCCCAGAGCTTTGCTGGCTCGAGCTGATGAGCCCGCTGAGGAATTGAGGAACACTTTATGTACCTTTCTAAGCTGATCTCTTGGAATGGTGTACAGTTTTTGATGTTGATAGGCATGCTCTAGGTGTTCCAGGTCTATTCCAACTAGATCTTGTTCTTCTACCTCCATTTCCTCATCGCCGTCTTCTGTCTCCTGGTGCTCAGTTGGGCTGCTCATTGGGCCATCTGGGGGGGATTCCGTTGCCTTACTTGCCTTGGATTGCTCGGGTTCTGGGTTTTTAGTTTGAGATTCTGTGCGCGGGGGTGGAGATATGCTCTGAGTTGGATTTTGGGGTTCTTCTGGATTATCCTGTAGAGCGGCATATTTATTGCTAGTGGAAGGGTCTTTACTTACCTGAGCGGGTTGCCTTCGACCTCCTTGTCGTCTTTTCCCTGGATGTTGCGTGAATCCTTCCTTGTCCTTGCCATTTTCCGGATTGCCCTCCTTGTGCGCATTGTTGAGTGGACATTCTCTGAAAAGATGTCCATGTTCGTGGCATTTCCGACAGGGAAAGGGAATATGTTCATAGTCAATGGTTTGGGCCCAGTCCTCATCCTGATATTCTAGCGAGATGGTTCTGGGGAGCGGTTTGGCAATGTTGAGATAAACACAGATTCTTGCATAAGAAGTGTAGCGCCTTTGCTTTGTGGCTTTAGAGGACTTGACATAGATACCGATGGTATTGCCTATACCAGCTAGAACTTCCTCCAACCAGAATTCCTGTGGAAGAGAGTACAGCCTGATCCAGACTGGCGCGTGGCTGAAGTCTTCCTTTTCAGGGCTGAACTTTTCTGTCCAGAATCTCAGGAATAATCTGGTCGAGTTAAAGAAATAAGGCCCTCCATCAAAGATTCGGTTCCTGTCTTCAAGATTGTGGAGAATGATTATGAAGAAACCCTTCGATCCCAGTTGGAGATCATAATTCCCCTTTGGCCTCCACCAATACTGGATCCATTTGATTAGTTCACGCTCCGAGGGCCAGAGCCCCAGAAAATTTCCGATCAAGGCGTGATCCTGCATATATTGTTTCTTCTCCTCAATGCGGGGCGAGTTTATGACGTATTTTGGGGCTTTTGGGGCTTGCGGAATGCACTTACCGGGGATCCAAGGAGCCGAGGCATTTGCAGGGCTGTCTTCCTTTGCTGAGTCCATGTCCGTGTCCTTATCCTTGAACGTGCCTTCGACCAGCAGCTGTGCGCGCATTTCAGGAGGGGTTTCGAAGGTCAGTCTCCTCCATTTGATGTCCGGATCTGTATTGGCGGTGACTTGGCTGTAGGATGCGCCCGTTGGCGCTTCCCCAGGGTGATGCAGGAGCCCCTGCGGGGCCATCGTATTGTTGCAGTAGTCCGCTGCGGCGGATGAAGATGAAACCCTAGCTTCAGAGCCTACGAGTTGCTTCACGCATCCATCCCATCAAAAAAAATAGAGCTTCCTATATTTTTCCAATGTGTTATTTTTAGGTGCAAGTGGTGTGACACCTTTGATCGGAATAATGTAAAGGAAGATCGTGATAGTGGGATGATATGTATCAACTCTAAAAATATGTGGGATGAAACTAAGGAGCCTTATGTTTTACCCAAATGTGTTGGATAGGGATTGGTGGTTTGTATAAAGACGCGACCCTAGATCAAAACATATTTTTGAGAAAAAACAATGTTATCATGCCAAGCAAGGAAGATACTCAGGGTGATGAAAACAAAGAGTTATATGTACATGTTTTATTTCATCTTTAATACCATTGTTGTATCTTTTTGTTCTATTATTTATTTTTCTAATTATGCTATTTTTTATTCATCTTCTGACAGAGGAAATGTTAAGTTAATTATAACAAATCTTTGAACAATTTTAGTTGGTTAACAACCAGTTTGATGCATAATGTGTTTGTCTTTCAAATTATTTGTGATTGCATAGAACGTTTGTTATTTGCACATATTTATATGTCGTTGCATATTTTTAAAAATGTTTCATCTTCTTTTAGTATTTCCAATTGTGAAATCCTGAAAAATGTTAAATGTCCAGTTGAACTTTTAATGGGATACGAAATTCTACTTTTTATGTTGATATAATTATATGTAATGATATGGTTGATATGCATATTTAATAGTACAACATTTTTGAGGATATGTTAACATGATGATTCAAAATTTGAGATTATGTTCATTTATTTTGTAGATTTAAAAGTAAGATTAACAAAAAATGTGGTTTATAATTAAAAAAATAAATTTATAACATGATTTTGTGATAATTTGGTTTTTAAATAAAGTAGTGTTTATTAGTTTACATACTTTTATCATTGCTTTTGAAAATATTTATGCCCCCGAAGTTGAGTAAAATCACAATTAATGAAGTAATATTTTAAAATTTGATAGAAATCAACTTACGAAATAATGACAAAAATAACAATAGGAAGATTTACATCCATAAAATTTTAAAGCCAATAGAATGCTTATCATTGGATATCATAAGTTTTTTATAATAACAATTTTTAGTGTAGAAGAGTCTATTAAAAAAGAGTAATTAGTACAATGGAAAATAATATTTATTCATATGTAATTTGTTTTTTGATTTTTTTTCCAGTTAGAATGAATATGTATAATGAACTATCTATGCAATTTTAGTTTCAATTTTATAATTATAGTTTCAACCATTTTGAATTTTGTAATTTATAAAAATAAACATGATGATGATAACCATCTTATAACAAACATAAACACCATCTAAAATACACATTTATATTCACTAGCTAACATCAACTAATTATATATACCTCTAGCACATATAAACATCATTAATTAACTAGCACACATATCTAATAATTTAACATGGCATCATCATTGTGATCACATCTAACAAAAGACAAGCATTTTCTAACATCATCATCACACACATCTAACAAGCATCATTTAACATACACATCTATCCAGCACATTTAACATTAAACATATCTAACATAACCTAAAAATGTACACATCAACATCAACAAATAAATTAATTAAGTATATCATCATGATCAACAAGAAAAATGCACGTCTAATGAACAATGTAATTATAACATACACATCTATCAAGCACATTTAACATCCAAAACTAACATGAACTAACAATTTACACATCAACATCAACATATAAATTAAGTACATCATCAACATGAGCAATAGAAAAAAAAACCCATATATATATGTATGTATCATGGAAAAGTCAAATAACTGCTATAACATATTTGATCTAGCCGATGGCATAATCCGCATATCTACAAAAATAATGGAGGCTTGGTCTGTAGTGGAAGATGATGGATGATGAATAGGTCCTGCCTACTCATCTAGGTGAGGTGAAAGAGGATGATAAGGAATAGGTCCAACATGCTCATCTAGGTGAGGTGAAAGAGGAGGATGAGCAATATGTGCTGCATCGTCAAGATCTGGGTGAGGTGAAGGAGGATGTGGAGAAGGATGATCATGACCACCTTCATCAATCGATGGAGTATTGGATGAACAAGCCGTACTGGAAGAAGAGTTGTTCCTATCATTGAGAGCCCTCCTCGCTTCTAGTAGTCTGGAAGCTCCAAAGCTCCAAGAGCATAGGATCTTCCTTGATGTCTTGCATCAGGGCAGGGAAGAATCCCACCTTAGTCAAAAGTGCATAGAGTCGGTCGCATAACTCCAACCTGAATCTGGTATTGGGCCTACAACACATGCCGTCAGGTATATGCACCCAAGGACCCTGACCCGCATCGACCTCAAGCATAATCTCCTCATTGTCATCTGCTGGGGGAGGAGGCATGTCCCCAATGAAAGTGCCAATATCTGCAATATATATAGTACAAGACAATAATTACACAATTAATTCATTAAACAATTTAATAAAACAAGTTAAAGAATGTGTTAGAATTAATTTTATTCTAATTAAGACAATAAAATGAAACTATATTAATTTAAACAAAACACTAATATTGCCTCTATCATCTGGTGGCTCATCTATTGTGAAGAGGATGTTCGGGCATCCTCACCAATCCAAACCCATGTAAGGACACAACACCATGACGAATGTGTGATCCGCTGCACTGCCTAATGTCCCTAGTGCGTTTGGCGTAATCTTGGCCAAAAACTCTACCTGGACCCTCTTGGGAATCATCTCCCCCCACATGCACATATTCACATGATTCCTTGGCCTAGGAGGTCGACAGACAAAACTCAACCTCATCTCTGGAAACCTCTAAAAAAAAAGAAAAACAACTCTGAGGAAAATGGGAAGTTCGACCTCCCACATATCATAGCTCGACATTTGTCAAGCGTTATATAAAAATACCGTAAAAAATGGCAGACCATATGATACACCATGGCCGTTGTACCAACAAATCAACATAATACAAAAGAGGGAAGCTAATGCACTGCCCACCATTGGTAAAATAGGCTATGGTAGTCACTAAGAGTGAGAGTCACCTAACCTCCTCTGCACTGAAAGAGGTGATTTTCAGATATCCACCACACACCTAAAAATCAGTTGGGGATAATACCTCAACCCCAATACATCGCTGAGAATACATGAGATGACTCTCAACAACAACACCTACTAGGACATCTGGGAATTGGGGAAAATCCTCCCCTTTCCTAGATATCCTAGTGATAGAGTGAATATCCTCCTCAGGGGGATGGTACCACTGATCCAGACCTACACATAAATCCTATTGATGGACATCCCATCGATGGATCAGATGCACCAATAATATGGAGTGCCCCTTAAGGGATGTAGCATCCTCATAGTACTTAAGGAGGCCTACATCCATCAAGAGATCATGCGTTACTGGAGTAATAGGGTGAGGGTACAAATCCCTCTCCCTCTCCCTCACCTCCCATTTCCGTACAACATTGTACAGGTCTACCCTCTGCTGCTGCTGCTGCTACTTCTTCTCTCTCCACTCACGTCTCTACATGATTAACATATGAAATACATTGGCCTCACTCATACATAAAAAATTAACTTTTTTTTTACTGAATGGTAAATTTATCTATAAATACAAAAAAATAACTTCCTTCAAAAATTAAGATAATTTCATTAACGATGTGCAAAAAAAATAGTCACGCATCATCATCAGTGCACCCATAGATATTGGGAGCACCGTGACCGGTGCATAAGTGTAAACTAATAGACCGAATAAAATATGTTCTATTGTGTTATGTGGTGAGTTGGAAAACGGTACCACACCAAGGTGCTACACTACAACACATACACCCCGATGCGTTACTTTTATCATGCACACCACTTAAAACAAAAAACAAATTAAAATATTAAAGTAGTAAACAATTATTTAAAATTATAAAAAAAACACGGTGAGTATATGTTCACTACACACACCGGTGCGTGTAAATAACATAGTCTCACTGTTACATAAAATTTAATAATTTTTCGAGTATGGAACTTATTATGGTGCGTTCTGGTCGATCATATCGCATCGTGCACGGTGCCACCAAAAAAATTACTAGGTGCACCACAAAACAATGTTACATTTCTTGGCGGTGCCTTTGGTAAACATGAACGCCCCGGTGCACACATTTACCAATGAACTGCGTAAACATGTATCTGATAAGGGAGGTGCTCTATGTAATTTAACATCCCAGTGCATTATATGTACTTTGACGGACCGTCCCACTAGTTATATGATTTTCTTCGGTGTGTCGTTAAACGAACAAACCAATGCGTTTATGTTTACCAACACACTGCTGAGAAATGTAACAAGGTATGCAGTGTGCCTTGTAAATTTACATGTCACATCGTACGCGGTGCGATTCGAGAGCCCCAAACGCATTGCACAATTTTATTTTTTACACTTAAAATTTCACTCAATTTTAAATTTTAATATGGTGAAAACTTAAGTTATAAGAAACAAGGACATTACTTGGACATTCTTTCGTCAGGGAGTCATTGTTGATACATACTAAAAAAAACTAAATTTTCCCACCATTTGGAAAAATTTGAAATTCACACACCAAGCAACAAATGAAAGGAACACAACCAAGGAAAGCACCTATGGAAGGGTGCTTTAGATGGGAAAATATTGCATCAGTGCTTTTGAGCTCTACAACACTGAAAATGGTGAAAATGGTTTTTACCATCGGTAATTGTTTTTTAATAAAACCCAGTTCCGGTGCATCGGATGCACAACCACATAGGGCCATACATGTTTAATGAGCATGCCCGTTATATTTTGAATAAAAAAAACAACCCATTAGCAAAAATCCATTCAACGGGGACTTCGAAAATGAAGTAACTAAAGGATAGAGAGGGAAATTTTGAGTTAGGAAATTGAAAGTTGGATTTCAAACTAGTGAAAGGAAATGATGAAATCAATTTTATCATAGAGATCCTGTATCATTTGAGGTTTGCATTAGTCCTCCAATTTGGATAGCTTGTTATATATCTCCTCATTTTCTTCATGAGTTATAGATGAGATTTCTAGAGTTTTAATTGGTATTGAAATATTTTTTGGAGCCATGTGAGATAAAAATGATAATTCTCCTCTATTTTCTCTTTATCACAATTTTTTTGTTACCAAAACCAAATCTTCCAATAAAAATTTATGCCAATTGCAAGTTATGTACTTTTGAATCCCTTAATTTGAAGTTTGTATGGATGGTTGTCCCTTTTTGATATATCTATGAACTTTTAACCCTTATGAGTCTAAAATTTTGGCATGTGGTACTCTGATATGACTTTTTCAACTACATAAAGTTTCACAGTTTGAACCTTCACCGATAAAATGTTATAGCACAAATACCCAAATGACTTGTTTAAGACTAATTTCAAGATTAGTTAAAATCCCCAAATTTCACAAGATATATATCTATGAAAATATAATGACCCAAAACCTTAAATTTGGACTAGACGTACTTGGATATGTTGTCTTAGTATCCACAAAATTTCACTATCTGAAACTTCTCAGGAAAAAAAAAAAAAAAAACATTTATAGCGAAAATACAAAGATAAATCCCTTAAAACTGATTTCAAGATGAGTAAAAAACCATGTCTTCCAAAGGGTATATATATGAAATTATAATGAACCAAGACTTGAAATTTTTTCCAAGTGTACTTTGATATGTCTCCTGAGTAACCTTCAAATTTCATTGCCTAAAGAATTCCAGAAAAAAAACAATTATAGAGAAAATTCCAAGATGACTCACTTGAAGTAGAAAAACCCTAGGAATTGAT
>JASDQU010222432.1:5985-16966 GCA_032191745.1 Picea mariana
ACCAAGGAGAGATTTTCATTTGGAGTCATCTTGTACTTGAACATTTATGTGGGGTAAAAGGAGGTTGCCTCCTCAAAGAGGCTTATTATCTGAAATTATCTCTTTTCAAGGCGTTGAGTACTTAGTCTGAGGTTTTTCTATGCTATATTGATATTTGGTTCTTAACAGAGAATGGAATTCGTTGTCTTCAAACTCAAACAATATAAAAATTGTCTTCTAGAAATTACTGTGTTAGAGAAAATGGAATTTGTTGACTTTTAAATTGAAATAAGTATAAAATAGCTATTTAGAAACTGTTGTCTTGACCCTGCAAATTCGATGTCTACTAACATGTGAAATTGATGCCTTAATATATGAGAAATCACTATCTACAAAACATATGAATCAATGTCTTACTATAAGGGAAGTCGTTGTCAGTCCATCCTTATTACTAAAAGGTAAATCGTTGTAATATGCAACATTTAAGCAGAAAATGCAACACAACCATTACACAATCAACGCAACTATTTCACATTCACAAAACACAATTATTACATAGTCTCAACGCAGCCCAAGCACAACCACAAAATATGTATAAATGCATTGTCACTAGATGGGTAAATCCGCAGTCAATACGGGTAATAATCGCGGTCTAAATTATTAAGCAATACAACAATCAAATGGAGGGGAAAATTGAGTAAAAACGAATGCAAACCTGTAAAAAAAGGAACGAATGCAACGCCAAGAGAGAATATTACGTGAAAACGGAAAGCTAGCAAGTAAAATCGCTAAGGGAAAAGCTGGGTAATCGCCCAAAGTTTGGCGGTGTGAAGGCTGAGTAAAGATTCCAGGGAAACATAGAGATAATCATACATAGAATAACGAAGAATAAATCAACCACCAAAAACACAGATGTAAACAATCGCAACCAAGCCCAGCACAAACACTCAGCCATGATCAATCGACAGGGTAGGCAGCTGGGCAAAAACATCCTTATCTCATCATCCATGCACATAAAAGCAGGGCATTAGAATCTATGGGTCGCTATGCACCAAAGTGACGACCATCGATTCGGCTCCTGGAAGACTGCTCAGGCATGGACTGGCAAACTAGTGATGAGGATGAAGTAAAAAGCACAACTCTTCACAACAAATCAATAAAACCAAAAGGATAGTCACAACATTCAGGGATCGAATGCCAAGGGAATCAAGTCAAGCAACGAGCTTAAGGCTATGGGGAAATTTTGATTTCTCAATTAAAATTATAAGTCAAACACCTTCTTTACATAGTTAAAAGTACATAAATGAAAGTGCAAGGTAAATAATAATCTACCATGCAGAATAAAAGCAAGCGTACCATAGCCCGAGTTTACCGCTCCGAGTCGTTGTCCCGTGCACTCTGTCCGGCTCCCGCTTTCCGACTGATGTGACTTCACCAGTACCTCCTAGCCAATGCTAGGGGTACTCTTCTTCCCCCCTATCCCCCCGAGCCACAAAGGGGCCACGCACACTAAACCAAAGAATAACTATCTCCCAACTCACCTCGCAAGGCCGAGCTACCACTCCTCACCAAGCTGGGTATCCCAACTCCCACAAGATAAGTCAGTCAAGTCTAAAATTATGCAGTGTAATGTTACACATGAAATAAATGATCCATCCTCCTCCTCCTCCCTCCTTTATATAGAGTTTCTAAGTCCTTTTCTTTCACAAATTCCCATTTGATTTGTTGTTCAATAATTTCATTTAGAAAAATCCTCCTCGTACATGTGTCACCCATCCCCTTCATTGCACCAGAAATTAATTTCATTAATTACTTGATTACTCCTATTTCCCTCACCCACCTAAAAGCATTCCTAGAATTTCTCCCAGGTGTCCCCATAATCCCTTACACATTTTAATGACGTACCCCCTTACTAATTTACTAATTGAGTTCAATTTAGAAAGTTCTTAAAGCCAATATTCCTTGATAAGTTAGTCATTCTGCTTTTTCCTTATGATTCCCTTTTTCTTTATGCTTCCCCTTTTTCCCTTAGTTTCATAATTCTTTTAATTTTCATCTTTCCCTTTTTATCTAAACTCAAATTAGCAAGTGTAGGAATTTACATTTTCCCCCTTTTTCTTTTTAATTAATAAATTTTTAATTAGCATAAGTAACAAAACAATTATTTCCTTTTTGTTAAAAATGCAATCCCCCAAAGTAATTTGATTTAAAAAAAATTAAATGAATGGCTTACCCTCTTCTCATCACATGTTTAACGATGATTATTAGTATTATTTATATTTTTTTTATCACAAGTATCACTTAGACCTAGATTTTATTTTTCCTTGGTTGGGCGACATTTTTTTAGGGAAATTGTTTTTAAATCTTTCTTATCACATTATTCGTTCTAAGGCCGTCTAGATTTATTCACTTATTAGTTAACAATGCGACGTGCCCTTCAGGACACACTAGGTGCTCCAAGGGTACCACTCACCTCATTTTGTTTCCCTTGTGTGACGTGCCCTTCAGGATGCACTACGTGCTCCAAGGGTGCCACTCACCTCATTCTATTTTTCTTGCGCGACGTGCCCTTCAAGACGCACTACATGCTCCAAGGGTGCCAGTCACCTCATTCTATTTTTCTTGCACGACGTGCCCTTTAGGATGCACTACATGCTCCAAGGGTGCCACTTGCCTCTTGACTGACTTGGTAGACATCAAAAATCCCTGGAGTCAAAAATCTGCCAGGTGATCTTGTGGAAGACTAAGGGACTCTAAGGAATGAGGACCCTACCTTATTACGCACCCCTTGGAATCATTGTGAGAGAATGTCGTAGTCTACCCTCATGACATCATGCGTATTCTCGAACTAGGTAATCGTTAACCTACAGTTCGAGCCACGTAAGGAGTGCTAGTAGGTTGTGGCAGGGCTATTGTCCAAACCTCTCCCTCAATGTCTATGGTAGTCTTGCGTGACCCCTCTACTCCACATGTGAGTCTGGTTGACAAGCTATCGTCAGCCTGCATCATCAACGAATCATGTCAGAAATAAAATCCATAATCATAACATCTAATCAAATGCACATAGGTCATATATACATCAATTAAACCCCAATTGTCCACTCCCTGACTCGATCCATAGTCCAAGGGTTCCATCGATGCCTTTGCATCCTCGAGGTCCAAAATCTTGCACACTCAGGAGAACTGAGTCAATAACACTTGTCTATGTCAATACAGTAAAATAACATGTCATCATATCCATAATGTCTCATAATCATAATCAAACGCCTAATAGTATAATAATCTGGATCACTTACAAGCAAGTGTCCTCAAAGAATAAGTTTGCTCAATGCGTGTGAGAGTGGGATGTTACATGTAACCAGATTTTGGAGAACAACTCCAAAAGATGTGGTGAACTAGGAAAGGAAGCAACAAACAACGAACACCCGATCAACACTATCACTGGCTTTTCTAAAGTCTACTACAGAGGAAGCGACAAAGGTGAATTTGTTTGTGGAAAAAGCGAAAGGATCCATACAGTTCTTGGCTGCTTCATTGTCAGATTAGCTGGAGGAGCAGAAAAGGGTAGCAATAATAAAGGAAATTACAGAGGCCATCACTACAGGTGAGTCATAAAATCCGACAGCACCAACGACAATGCAGATGAAGGTTCCAACAACAAGCATAGGAAGGTTCCAACATCAAGATTGTTTGCCAAAATGGCTCATCGACCAGGTCATGAGAGGTTGAAGGACGAGTTGGTGGATGACAACTTCTCCACCACACAACAATTGGCTCTGCGATTGGACTCCCACAACTCCAATTTAAACTTTACTCTGGAGACTTTGGCGCAACACCGTGCCTTGATCAACCAGCTTCAAGACGAGGTCGACTATCTCATACGACAAGGGGAAAGAATGGAAACAATGCATGAACACAAAACACACAATTCTATAGAGCAAAGCCAGAATGAGAAGGCTGGGATCAAGGAAGACCCAGTACTACCCGACCTGAATGTAGCCCTGGAACCACAGTCATAAGAAGAATGAGGTCCCGAGGACATTCGTCTATAAGCAGAGTAGTAAGGCTTTCCCAATTTTGTAAAAATGACGAAATTTAATCTTATCAGGAGATAGTTTTGATTAGATAAGTCTGATAAAGATAGATTACGGCAATATAATCTGTGGAAAAATCCTTCCAGTAAGCTTCTGATGAAAATATGTAGTTGGTCTCTTATACCATCATCCTCTTTTTTACACCTTGGTCACGCCCTTTATATATATATATATATATATATATATATATATCTATTTCAGCTTTTGTAAAAAAAAATATTCAATGTTTTAAAAAGAAAATTATATTCCAAAATTGCTACTACTAACATTATTATAAAAAGATATATAATAATACTTCACCGTTCAACTATAAAACATGATAACAATTTAGAAATTTAGACAAATGGTTACTATTGTGTATGAATAAAAGTCAGTCTCGAAGCTGTTGTTTACTCTTATTATACTTGCCGCGACATGGTATATAGTGATCGATATGCCATTGACGACATATTAATCGAGTTGCTGACCAAAAATTTATGAAGTTTTCAAGGTGGAACATTAGAATTTGACTTTCTTTATTTATTTTATTTATTTGAAAACATTTTCTTATATGTGATTGGCTCTCAAAATGCATTCCTTTTTGCCCAGGTCGCTGCGCTAAATAAATGCAAAATAAATGCAAACTTATATTCTCTATCTACAATAATGAAATTTTCTTTTAAATGGTGGATCCACTGACAACAAACCCGACAACCAAAGCATAAAATGATTCTGGGATGAAGACACCATTGTCCTTACTGCCACTTGTCCTAGCTCAAAATCCTTTCGCAGATCTACAACATTAACGATCTTAGATTTGGGAATCCATGCATGCAACTCTTACTCTTGCAGAAAATTCATGTGGGTGTTTAATTAAATTCAAAATATGCAGCACCCACGACAAAAGGAAACATAGGAAAGCAAAGGAAACATCAACAACCACTGTTAATATTCATAGGAGTTCATTGATGGACTAACTGTCATCTCTTCTCCCTTTGGTTTAAACATTCATTCTCCACAAAGAGAACCACTACAAATTGTTTGGTTGTGGTGTGCCAGATAAGCCCATCTCTCAATTATTCCAAGTCATGATATCTTATCCGCACCATATCTCTTCTCAATCATCAACTTGGCTGAATAGTGAAAACCATGCTCTTATTATTTTTCACATTGGTTTCAACATAGTAAAGTAACGCTCATATTATTTATGGCATTGGATTCAACATAGTAAAGTAGGATTTGAGTGGGAGATGGGTAACAATTTACCACAACCAACAAAGCTATATTTTCAACTCACTAACCATAGTTGGACTTTGTCTATCTAACAAAGGGCTTCACCTTTTTTTGAAAAACATAAAAGCAGAATCTGAAATCTCGTAGTAATAATCATAATAATAAATCTCTAACAATCCCATAAATATTTCTGAGGGCTTAATGAGAGACTTGCAAGGATTCCCTTGGCTGGAAAAATGGGTGCAGATCCATGTGACATATGGTTGTTTTTTTAAGTGCGRCATGTATGCCGATAGGAAGATCTTTTTATAGTTGTTGAAATGACCCAACTTATTAATATGTGAACCACCTCTGATGATCATGTGATTCATGCTACCCGCTTCTTCATTTATGGTCAACCTAATCATTTGATTTTTACTGTGTATAAGTGAGAATTAATACTTGACTTTAGCCTTTGTAAGTGCATTGATGGTGTTCTAGAGCTTGCTATGTATACCATGGCATTTGTTGTGATCTTTGTGACTAAGTATGTCTTAAACTTTGCAAAGTTTCAAGTGAAATTAATCATTGTAGTTAATTAATCATTGTAGTTAATGGTAAAAATGACATTTTTTGGAATATTTAGTTGACATGTTTACTAATTTCATTTTAAAGAAGCGTACAATTGAAACTTTTGATCTCTAGGTGTTTAATTTTGGGTTCAATTTATATTATSAGGTATAGGAACAACTTTGCAATTTCTATATTGCTATTCATCAATGGGTATGCCATATTGCAATGTTTATTAAATGTTTTGTAGAATTGTGACATTTATTAAGGGTTGACGTTGGATTGTGATGTTCAACAATTGACTTTGGTTGAATATGTCTTAKMTATAGTTGACCATGGTTGACTATGGTTGAACATGGATAAATATGTAATCRACTATGGTTGACTTTTTTTTAATATGTTTGACTATGGTTTTTATGGTTGACCATGTTTGACTATGGTTAACAATGTGTTTCTATGTTAGACTATGGTTGACCATGTTTGATTATGGTTGGCTATTTTTTAATACAATTTATTATTGTTGACCATGTTTGACAATGACTAACTTTGGTTGAACATGGCTAGCCATGGTTGACTTTGTTGACTATGGTTGATTTTGGTTGAAAATGGTTAATTAGTTGAACATGGTTAACTTTTGTTAGGAGGTTTAATCCAAAATTATTTTGCACCACGACATTGAGAGGTAGAATTCAAATTTATTCACATTTCGAACTTAACAAAATGTCACATTGTGACAATAAGAGATCACCATTAACTTGTACTTACCCATATATAAAAAAATCAAACATTTTATGAAGTATTGGAGTTTGTAGTCCCAACGAGAATATATAGAAATTACAAAGTTGTTCTTATACCTTCTACAAATAAATTGAACCCAAAATTAAACACCTATACTTAGGAATCAAAAGTTTCCACTGTACACTTCTTTAAAATAAAACTAGTGAACATGTCAACTAAGTATTGAAAAAAAGTGTGATGTTTACCATCAAAATCAGCCATAGTCAACATGGTCATACATGGTCAACTGGGTAAACTACGGTTAATTTAATATTAGTCCATGAAGATGAATGTCATGATGAGACATAACCATTAATGAATGTTGCAACCCAACATAACCCTTGAGAAATGTTGTAATGCAACATAATCCTTGATGAATGTCACAATGACAAATAACCATTGAGGAACATAAAAATTCAACATAAGTCAACGAAGATGAGTGTTACAACGTGACAAAACCATCAAGGGATGTTGTAATACAACATAACCCCTRATGAATATTAGAATGTGATATAACCATTAGGGAAGGTAACAATTCGACATAAGTTAACCAWCATGAATGTACCAATCTGACAACCATATTATCAATCTCTTAGTGTTGCAATTGACACAATATTGAAATCACCTTTTAATGTCATAATGTGATATTAGGTTTTAGTTACCCATAGTGCTACAATGTRAAATTTTGTTTAGTTAAACCTCTTAATGTTAGAATGTGAATAATTTTGAATTCCTCTTAATGTCACAATGTGAGATAATTTTGGATTCAACCTCCTAACAAAAGTCAACCATATTCAATGATAGTCAATAAGGTCAACCATGGTCAACCATAGTAAACCATAATCAACATTGTAAACCATCATCAACCATAATCAAGCATAGACAAACATGATAAATTATAGTAAAGCATGGTCATCCATGGTCAACCATGGCCAACCAAAGTCAACCACAGTTAACTAAAGTCAACCATGGTCATGCATGTTTAACGAAAGTTAGCCATATTCAAACATAGTCAACATTAGTCTAACATAGAAACACATGGTCAACCATGGTCAACTATAGAAAACTATAGTTAGTAAAATTTAACCAAAGTCAACCATTTTTAGCCATGGTGAACTCAAACATATTCAACCATGGTTAACCATATTCAAACATGGTCATCCATAATCAAACATGGTTAAGCATCATCAACCATGGTTAACCATTGTCAACCAAAGTCAACCAATCATACATAGTCAACCATAGTTAATCATGGCCAAACATCTTCAATCAAAGTCATATTATTAACCATGGTTAAACAAAGTCAACATACTCGAACATGATCAACCATAATAAACCATSGGAAAACATAGTTAACCATAGTCGAGCATGATTGAATATAGTYAAACATATTCAACAATACTTAACCATTGTCAACCATAGTTAAATATCGTTAAACATGGTCAAATGTGGTCAACCATATTCAATCATGCTCAACCATAGTTAATGATACTTTATCAAAGTTAACCATATCMACCATGGTCAAACTCAGTTAACCATAATCAAACATAGTCAACCATACTTAACCATAGTCAAACATGGTCAATCAAAGTCAACCTTGGTCACCATAATTGGATATGGTTAAACCTATTCAACCATGGAAACCAAATTCAACTATAGTTAACCATGGTCAATTGAAGTCAAACATGCTCAATCATGGTCAACCAAATTCAACCATGGATAACTAAAGTCAATCACGATCAAACATGGTCAATCATAAAGAAAAATAGTCATATATTTTCAACCAAACTCAACCATTTTCAACCAAAGTCAAACATATTCATCCATTTTCAAGCATAGTCATCTAAAATCAAACATGGTCATCCATAATCAAACATAGTCAACCATCATCAACCATGGTCAACTAAAGTCAACCATAATCATACATAGTCAAACATAGTTAAGCATAACCAAACATATTCAACCAAAGTAATTGATAGTCAACCATGGTATGTTAGAGCATATTTCCCATATCCTTAACCTTAATCTCTTACCTAGGTTATATAGAGCTTGGTCTCATGATTTTATTGGTCAAAATTTGACTAATTTTGACCAAGTGAGCCATAGGATAGCTCCATTGCTAGATTTAAGGGAGAATCTACCTAAGATAAAAGTGGAATTTACCAATGGTGGTTTATGAGCCCATGGTTTTGGCAACCCATAGTATTTACCCATGGTATTGGTATTATTGGCCAGTGGAAGGAAGGAGATTCACTACTATTCTTATTTGGTTTCTATTTTCTGTGATCTATTCATGGATTAGATCCCTATTTTTAGGAAATTGATTCGCCACTTGACATCTTGGGGTAGTTAAATCAATATTTAGAGATTGCATGGCTAAATCAGGGTATTTTAATCTCTAAGTTAAGTCTAACTAGGTTCTCATGCACCATGTATTATGCAATTCGAATTTCCTCTTTTAGGATTCAAATTTCTTATATATACTCATTTTGTGGGTTAATGATAATGAAGTATTTCTTATGTACTTCAATTTTAACCTTCGACTCTTATACAATCATGAAGTCCTAGAACACCACCTAATGTATTTCACATTTAAGGATATAGTTTTTATCCTAAGTGTGTTTCTAGATTCCTATTTTGCCTCCTCCCTTATCTCCCGATGAGATGTCGATGTGAGAGCAATTGAGGTGGTTTCATTCTTGTATTATATATTTTCATTATTGAAATGAATACATGAGACTGAGATACTATGGCTTGAGGCCTTTTCCACCAAACTTTTTGTCTTGATCTTGTGTGTTATATTTCTTTCAATTGGCATCAAAGCATATTATAGTTCTTATGGGTCTGGTAGTCTTGTGATCCATGGTAGTGAGGCATGGAAAATGAGGAATTCAAGATCCATGGTAGTGACAATTCAAAAGTCTATATGGTAGTGATGATGACTATTCTCAACACACCTGACAGGATATACGATTGATACAATCAGGCTTCACATGAAGGAGACAAAGACAAAGACAATGAAATCAGTAAATTGATTCTATCAATATAGTCATGCAAACTGATTTTTTGAAAGTTGAATGAAATGAAATCTCGAAGTCTAATATAATTTGTAACGTGCCTAAAATTGAGCACAGATATTTGAGGGAAAATTTGAATCCATGTGAAAAGGTGTCTTTGGTATTGATATGTTAGTCACACAGGTTGAGGATGAAGTAGAAATTATGAAGCAAGAGGATAGATCCTTTGGCTCAGCAAGAGCCTAGGCCAACCCTATTATGTTGGATGAAGACCAACAACCTTTAGGAGCATCATAGATAGAGATAGGAATACGAGTGTGGCTATGGAGGGTGCTCAATCTCTGTTTGTTTGATCTCTAGTTTGGTCTTTCTTCGTTTTGCTTGTATGTTATAATGAATGATCACAAGTAGTTATCTCTTATAGTTTTTCCTTTTTTCAAACAATGTAGAGACAATATGATATGGGTAATATGGAAAAGTCTGATGTTGCTAAATGGCGGGGGCAATGGTTTCCCTTGAGGCGGGCCCCTACTATCCTACTAATGTAACCTCTATGCTTGCTTGCTCCTCCTCTTGATATATGAAAGGATGCTTACACTCATTGGGACAGTATAATACTATGAGTGCCAATAGTGACCATTGGAAATACTTTTGTCATTGATGTCAAAGACAGGGCGATACTACARATGTCCAAGATAAMKATTGCAAGATGGAGATTGTTGGAAATATTGTTTTTTRCATTYTTTGATGCTCAGTTTGGATACCCTRTAGTTGAAGGCCTTTTTACTCTTAAGACCTAGCTCAAATGGGAGGATAGGATATATGGTTGAAAATTTGATTCTGAGACCTTTACAACGGTATATGGAACTCCCTCTAACTCCACAGGAATGAGGAGATATGAAATATTGTGTCAAGTCGGCCCAACCAGTGAATGGAAAAACATTATAAATACAATATAAATGTGCACATTTGAAGAGTATCCAAGCAATAAAAGCAAGTAAAAGTGCACAAAAGAGATGTGAGGTGTTGAAGAGGAGATGTGGAGTATTATTAGGTTCTAAAGGTGGATAAGAGGAGTTTTCTTGGAGTTTTAAGGGTGTGTTATGAAGGACTAAGCTCTATGATGTTGCAAATTGCGCTGCTTTGAGGATGTGATGCTGCAGTTTGGAATTGTATTCTGGGAATAATGCTATGAGTTTTGCTAAGGCATAAGGATAAATCTGATTGGTTTTTGAAGGTATGTCTAGGGTATGAAGCAAGGAAAGGCGTTGGATCATGAAATTTAAGGGTATGATGATGTTGTGAAATCATAAGTAATATGTGTATATATATCTTAGATTGGTTCCTATACAA
>JASDQU010222433.1:0-17723 GCA_032191745.1 Picea mariana
AGTGATAAGTGACTTTTGTGTGTGAATGAAAGTGTGCCAATTTTTAGTGAATTAGATGTCACCTTGTTGCATGTGGACTTCGCTTGGTCCTTACAAGAGTTTGATTACCTAATTAACTAAGTGTCTTTGGTACAACCTTATGTAATTCAAAATCCCTAGGAAGCTAGCATGTGGACATGTGGGTCCATTACTATATCTTTAACTCCCTATTGTGATGTAATCTAAGAAAAGCTTGAAACTATCCCTAGATTGAACATGTGGGCATGTATGGGCCCGTTACAAACCTTTAAACTTCCCTAGTGTTTTGATCTAAGAAAGAAAAAATTCAAACACTATCCTATCTTTGTAGCATGTGGTCATGTATGGGCCCGTTACAATAGTAAGATGTGTTTGAAAAATAAAACTAAGAGGGGTTCCAAGAAGGGTCGTTGTCCTCTCCTAAAGGTTTAAATGTTCTTAAGGGAGATGAAATCGTTTCACAATCTTTTTCTGATTCTCAAGGTCGCTTGAAGGCGCGAGAGAAGAGCATACTAAGCGATTGTAACTCAAATTCTAGTCCCAATGTGAGTTAAATGTGATTAGAAATGATTTCCAACTTATATTATAAGTCAAAACAAGCCATCCATGTGGCAAAAAGCAAAGAAGGGAAATTGATTTTATCCTCCTAAGTGCCTATGTGTGTTTGACTAACCCCTTTATATGATGAGGGGACTAAGTGTGGTGTAGTTTTTAGAACATGTTTGACATCATTTTTAAGAAAGAAAATGGCCTTCCCCACATCTCAACAACTCTACAATGTGAATTTTTGAACAAATGTGTGGGTCCCAGTGAAGACAAAGGCACAGAGAGCGCAGGCGCACGAACAGAGATGAATCCGAAAGCGCATGCATGCAGAGAAAAGCCGTCACTTAAGCGCATGCACGCACGATGTGCATCTATGGAGTATAATACCCACGCACTGATGACAAGCAGCCAAGAAAGAAAAATACGGATGGATTTCTCTCAATTCTCCTTTGAATTAGATGGTTAGCAGGTCGTCTTAGGCCGGTTAGTGCACCTGCAAGTTAAGCAAACTAAAAGAAGAGAAAAATAAACCCAAATGAGGTAGGAATTTGATACCTTTCCCCAGTGGAGTCGCCAATCTGTTGCGCCTCTTTCGTCACCTTGGTGAGCAAATAAGAGGTGTTTGCAAGCTCAGTTGGGTCTGCTGAGCAGGACAACTGTAGAGGAAAGAGTTAGAGAAAGAAAAACAAAACTATAATTAAGAATTAAACTAATAAAAACTAAAATCATAAGCATAGGGACATAGAGATAACAAGAACAAAAAGACCCATGTCACCAATGTTTTGAGGTTGATCTATTGATGAAAACAAAGCACCAAGAAGAAAGGGTACTATGAGTCCCTTCTTCCTCCAAGGGAAGGCTCTTGGACCCTCACTAGTAGCTCTTCTTACAACAACAAAAAATGGAAAATGGTGATGAAAGAACTCCTTACAACTCCACTCAATGGTGAGATGGATTGTTCAATGTAATGGTGCCAATGTGCTCTTGTCAAGGATGGGGTCCTTAGAACAATATAGGCAGAATAACATTACTTTGAATTCCTTGAGAAAATGAGGTGTATTCATGGCTTTTTATAGCATTGCTTTGGGCTTTTGTTTAACTGCCTTGTAGTGTGAAAAGAGGCCATTTAGGGCATTTTTAGGTCTTTGACCAGCCCACCATTCGGAACCAGCCTGGATTTCGAGGTCAAATTGGCTTGGGAGCTGAACCATAAGTGGTTGGGAGGCCGACCACATTCATAAATGCGTCGTTTAGCAGGTGTGCGGCTTTTTGCGCTAACAATCGCGCATCATGCGCATATGCGCGATTTCTACGTTCTTGTTCCGTGCATGTGTGCGCGCGCCCAACTTCTGTAAAGTGCTCTTCAATTTTGCACTACTTTGTATAGTTTTTGACCTTTTTTGAATGCTATAATATTAATTCAGGGTCATGAATGACTTCATTACTGTTTGATGATGTTGAGTTCTTGTAACCATGTGCGGACAAAATTTCAGTGATAACACATATTAGCATACTTGTTCGTCTTCTTCCAGGAAGACAAATTTGTCTTTTCCATGAAAAATATGGATGGAGATGGTAGACCTCAGGCAGTGACAGCATGGACCTCCTTGCTCAAACACAACTCCATTGATTTCAGTTTCAAGGAGTTCATCGATCAATTCTACCACCCAGTGGTAAGTATGCTTAGCGGCAGGCCCGAGCCTCGGATAAATGATGAAGTCCAGAGGATCTTGCATCTCTCAAACCAAGCAAAGACAGTTGATTGGTATTTGTACCAGGATTACACTGAGATCAGAGTATACGGGTGGGAGTTGGCACCGTATAAGCTGCCCAAGTATATGCATGTCAGGATTTTTGCTTTGGAATATATAAGGCAGATAATAAATTCCGATGATATCCATTTTGTGTCACTAAAGAAAAAGTAGCATCTTAGAATCAAGGGGCAGATTGGCTCCTTCATCTGCAACAATCGTGGAGTTGGGGAAGAAGCAGATAGGATGCTGAGGGAAATGAAGTTCTCCATGAGCTTCCCATGGCATTATGATCCATGTGGGATCATCTCAGAGATGAGGGTGAAGAACAAAAACATCCCATATGTTCATGAGTCTAGGCCTGAAGTTGAGAAGCTCACAAATCAAACAACCTGGGAGCCTAACACATTGATCGAAGTAGAACAGCAGGATCCCCCGGCCACTGTGTCATAAACCACCACGCCATAGGTCCCAAAAGAGAAAAGGCCTAGGCAAGAGTTATCTCCGCCTGTCACGGAGGTATCGTCCGAAGAGTTACAGCTGCATACTAAGAGGCCCAAGGCTATGTCAATTCCTGGCCTTACCAAAGAAAAAGAAGCCCCATCTAAAACAGTGACCAAGGTTGATAGGCCCCCTTCAGTTCGAGCCTCCATAAGGTCATAACCTCAGTAGTGCCAGAAAAATATACAGATTCTCTATTGACCACCCAGCCAGGCAAGGTTGGACCGAAGTTGAGTATCTTCGAGAAGTATGAGTTGATCAAGAAAAAGAACTAGACCCTGACCAGTAGTATCTGTGCCCAGTTCTGGAAGCAGACGACGATTGCGCAACATAGGTTACTATTGGCATTCGACACCGAGAAGGGCAAAATGCATATGGCATTCCTCCAGGCACAGGTAGCAGATCCAAAGGTGATCACTAACTACAAGAGAGACACCTTCGAATTCTAGACGAAGGATGTGCATCCGGACGATCAAATGGATCTGCACAAGCAGACAGGGGAAATGGTCTTTTACACGTTGGCACATGCTTCCACTACTGCGTCCAAACTACAAGTGTCCCTGAAAAATGTTCAAACACAATTGAAGCTAGAGAAGATATTTTCCTTTGCCACGGACAACAGAATCAAGACTTTGGAGGAATTGGTCCTCAAGATCGGTTACGATCCTTTGAATGTAAAAGCAGCTGAGGAAATGATCAAGAAGAAGAATCCTGACATAGCCTCCTTGAGGAAACAATTGAAGCTCCCGCCCACAGAGGATTCGCAGGCGAAAGAGATAGCAGAGAAAGAAGGAGAAAAAGATGAAATGCTCAAGCTGCTCATGGAGAAGAATGAGTTGGTGTAGAGAAGAAAACAGGCCATCGAGAAGATCAGATAGGAACTGGGAGAGATTCCAACACAGGCGAACGAGATCATCAAGTTCCTCAATTTTAAGACCAGGGAAGAACTGGAAAAGATGAAAATTGAAGATAGAACAGAGACCATCCTTGAGGTCAAAAGAGTTTTGACCAAGAAATGATTAATGCTCAACTGGAAGAAAAGGTTCAGGCCATGGACCTGGGGGTACAAATATTCTTTAGTAAGATTGAGGATCTACGGAAGAAATGTCTTCCTGGTCTGAAGGTAATCAATGATAAATTGATGACACTCCCAGATTACAAGAAGAGATTGGTCGATGTGGCTAAGGACAGTTCAAAGTTTGCAGGCATTCAAGGGAGCATCACTAGAAAGGTGTTTCTATATGCTCTTCAGTGGGATATCGGTATCCAACATGAGATTCAATACATCTTCCTCACCAAGCCTACCTTCACCAAGTACACAGAAATGGACGAAGTGTATCGAAGGCTACTCAAAGTCAACATGCCCAGTCATCTCCGATGGGAGGAACTCTATGATCTGATCGAGTAGCAGATGAGTTGTCCCTGTCCAGTTAGTTTTCCAATCAGATGAGGTCGTGTAGAGGCTTCATCAACAGTCCACCCAGAAATCAGCATGCAGTTACACCACATCATCAAGCAGTTCCTAGATTTAGGAAATTTGTTAAGTTAGTTAGGATAAAAATAGATTTAGCACGTCCTAGTCATTAATGACAGAACCGTTTGTAATTTGAGTTATAAATACTTCACCTTTTGAAGTATTGAGGGTTGTTGATCTTCACATCCTAAAGCTATCAGACTGTAATATTTTTGAAGAGATCTTCCATTAATAAAAAGGAGGCACTTTTACAGGATTCTTGCGTGTATTCACTGGTGATGTTTATCTCTCTAAGTTGAACGTTATTCTTGCTTTGTTATCATATTGTTTTCTGATCTAATCTTTAGAAGTAATGAAAGTTGCAGGATTTATCTCGTATACCCTATTTCTAACTCGAAAGATTTTAGTGTTTTATCTTCTGGTTTTTTCAATAAAGAAATTCTTAACTGCTTCTTTGTTGAAATTATCTTTCTCATCTTTTCTGCTATTCATCATTTATGCTACTGAAGAATTCATTGATTATATTATCTCACCCTCTGAAAGTTTCCCTTTGCGTTTCTGGTTTGGATTTCATATGTTATTCAAGACACAGACCCCATAGCCCAATGGACGTGTAGACTATCTCAACCAACTCCACGAACACTGTGACAACAAGAACTGACCTATTTATTTACCTAGCCTAATATTTAAAGTTTGAACCATAGCTAAATCATATAGAGAGATCCCTCTCTGAAGTTGGAAGAGCTAGATCCCAGCTTCAAAAGCAGTTGGATAAAGTAACCTTAGTATATTTCTTTTGTTTTCAACCTCTAGGAAATTTACCGAGTGCTAACAAAGCTCATGAGGTTGAAACGAAATCTCCTATCCCTTTGTATGTGAAACTGAAAGAGGTTGACCTTTTTTTTTTTTTTTTAAAGGTAAACCTGAAGATAGAAAAGGGTGACAGATACTGATTTACGAACTAAAAAGCAGAAGTAAAAAATTCAAAATTGACTCTTGTAAATCTTTTTCAAGGGCACTTTACTTTGACTGACTTCTTTAATTTGAGTGAATCATTTAATTTGTCATATTTTTATTTTTTTTTGTAAGCAATTAAACAAGGAAACAACTCTGTTATTTATTAGTTCGGACGATGTTGTTGTCTGAATGAGGTTACCTCGGTTTTCTTTAATAGTCCTTCAAAATAAGTCTTTTAGGAAATCTCATCTTTACCTTATCGTTTCATTTTCTTTGCACAATATCAAAAATCTTTGGTATCACTTGTTTAAGACGATTTATTTCTGACACCAACTTTTGGTTTACTCCTCCTGCTTGTTTTGTGTGCAGCTGGAATCTTGTACGAGGAAAATACGAAGGTTATCGAGGCTATCCAAAAGGTGTCGAAAATTCGCGAAAGAAGATCAACATAACAAAATGAAATGGAAAATATACATACACAAGTAAAAATTCTATATATGAATATATAAATCTACAGTTAAATGAATATATAAATCTAGAATATATAACAATTTTTTTATTTTTTTATTTTTTATTTTTAGAGGCGACTGTTTATTTCATATAATGCTTCAGATAACGCCCATTGACAAGGGCGTTGAATATTTCATCGTCTAGATTTTCCAGTAGGAAAGAATTTTTTCCTTCGCGAGCCGAGACTTTGAATGGCCCATACCAGAGGTGATCAAATTTACCATGTTTCGCTACTTCTTCCCTCCTTGCAGCCCACCTTAGTACTAAATCACCTAGGAGGAAATCTCTGTCCTTTGCCCTACGATCGAATAGTTCCTTCATGTCATCTTAATACTTATGCATCTTTTCATCTACTTCGACCTTGTGTTTTTGAACCTCGATTAACTAGACTATCCTCCTGGTGACATGATTACGTTCCTCTTTCTGATCTTGCCACAATTTCATCACGGGGAGTGCTAAATTTATTGGTAACACCACATCTGTCCCATATACCATTTGAAAAGGAGACATGCCGGTATACTTTTTAGTGCCTATGCGATTCTCCCACAAAGAGTACTTTAAATGTATATGCCAAGACTTTTTTCTTTCATCCAACACTTTCTTAATTATATTGATCAGGCTCTTGTTAGACAACTTAGCCAGTAAATTTCCTTGGGGGTCGTACACTGTAAAATGGCCAAGGATGATATTATACTTTTGGCGGAAGCTGATCATAGCCATAGACTTGAAAGCCTGGGCATTCTCTGTGACTATCTTTCGGGGGCAGCCAAATCTTGACAGGATATTGTCTTCTAAGAACTCTATTACCACCGAGTCAGTTGCCCTCTTAGTCGAAATGGCTTCCACCCATTTAGTAAAGTAGCATGTGGCAATTAAGATCCACTTGTGTTGGGTGCTAGAATGTGGATTAATTTCTCCTATGAAATCTAGCCCCCATTGTTGAAAAGGGGCTTCAATTTTGACCGGAACTAGAGGTAGCGCTGGGAGTTTCTGTTTACCTGCAAATAGATGACAAGGGTTACAAGCTCAGACTTTGGCGTTAACATCTGAAAAGATTTTTGGCCAATAATACCCAGCCCTTAGAATTTTGTAAGCTATGGCCCTCCAAGCGTGATTTCCTCCACAAAATCCTTCATGAAATTCACTTATAACCCTTTCTGTTTCTGATTCGACTAAGAAGGCCAACAAGAAACCGAGCGGATCTTTCCAATATAGTTGATTTTCGGCGATACAATACTTAACCACATGAAGTTTTAAAGTCCTGGATTTTGATGGTGATAATTCCTTTGGGAATTTTAGAGTCAGTAGGTAGGATACTATGTTTCGGTACCATTCTGATAATGCAAACTTCTCCTCGATCTTAATTGTACTTGTTGGTTCATCCAAATCGCTTACGTTCATGTTTTCCTCGTATCCCTACAGGCAGTTTATATCCAGAGCTCTGAGATTTGATTCAGTGAAAAGTTTGGCCAGGCCTTGTCCTTTTATTAATTCAGTAGGTTTGATTTCAAGGTCAAATTCTTGAATCTTGGCCAGCCATCATCCTCTTTTCCCATCACTGTCTGGTTGTACCAAAATATATTTCACAGAACTGGTTGGTACGTATGCAATGATCTTGGAGTGCAACACATATGTTCTAAATGCCTTCAGTGCTTTTACCATGGCGTACACTTGTTTTTATATTATATCATATTTAAGTTCTGCGTCTCTGAGACTCTTGCTGAAAAAGGCGATCGGTTGTTCAAAACCCTCTTCGTTCTTTTGGAGGAGCACCACAACAATCGTGTGTTCGGAGGCAAATGGAAAAATAAGAAAGTCTTTCAGATAATTGGGACTTGCCAATACAGGTGCCTCGGCTATCACTTTCTTAATATGTGTGAACACCTCTTTGTCTTCTATTGTCTACTGTACTTCGTTGTTATTTTTTATCATATCTGTGATCAATTTTACAATTTCAACGAAATTCAGGACAAATCTTCGTAAAAAAATTATTTTTCCTAAGAAAGATTCAATTTCTTTTACATTTGTGGGAATGTTTATAGTATCTATTGCTTCAACCCTCTTAAGATCAATCTTAATTCCATCCTTAGATACAATATGACCTAGTAATTTAATCCTCTTGCATGGCGAAGTGTGATTTCTTGGGGTTTAAGGATAGACCAAACCTGCGGCACTTTTCGAATGTTTGTTTAAGATGTACCAGATGTTCTTTGTTGGATTTGGAGAAGACTATTAAGTCATCGAGATAGATGACTATGAACTTATCCCTTTCTTCTATGAAAGCGATGTCCATAGCGCGTTGTAACATGGATCCTGCATTCATCAAACCGAAAGGCATCTTATCATACATGAACGTACCCCAAGGAGTAGTAAAAGTTATTTTTTCTTTATCTTGTTCATTCATGGAAATTTGATTATATCCAGAGAAATCGTCAATCATAGATATTCTATTCTCCCCAACTACCCTTTCTAGCACATGATCCATTTTAGGCAGCGGATAGTTGTCTTTAATAGATGACTTATTTAAATTTCTGAAATCCATGCATAGTCTAATTTCTCCACTCTTTTTTCAGACCGGGACCAGATTCACCACCCAGTCAGAATATCTCAGAGGTACTATAATTTTCTCCTCCAAAAGTTTCTTCACTTCTCTCTTGAGCACATGTAACAAAATAGGGTTGATCAGCCTAAGCTTTTGTCTAAAAGTTTTGACCCTGGGTTTTAAAGGTATCTTGTGATTGATCACGGTAGTGTCGTAATTTCTTAACTCGTCATAAGACCAGGCGAAAACGTCCTTAAATTGTCTGAGTAGGTCCTTATATTTGTATTTTATTTCAGGGGGAAGAAGTTTAGATATTTTAACCATCCTCGACTCTTCTTTGGTTCCTATGTCACAATCCTCAACCTCTTCTGGTTGGGGTTGTAAGGTATATTTTACAGGTATGTCGTTTTGATCAAACAGTCTTTCCAAAGGGATCAGTCCTTTTGAAATCTGGTTGTTTTTTAGGACCAGCATACTATGATTTGCGATTTTGTCTAGGAAAGCTTGAGGATCCTCCCCTTCTTGCATGATCCATATCTAGTCATTTTGATTTTCTTGGTCTGCCTGAGTTTCAAAAAATTCACCTACTGCTTCAAGAAACATCTTAATTTGTTCATCATCCTCAAAAACCTGCCAGTGCTGGATATTATCCGGTATAGATGGTTTGTGTCTTATCTCTATGTGATACTTCAATTTAAAGGTTGTAGGAGGAGTGAAGGTTGAAGCTTCTTTAGCTAATGCATCAGCATGTAAGTTCTCTGCGCATGGGATGAAGTGGACATTTACGGATAAGAAAAAAATTTCCATCAGATCCCAGGCACAATTCCTGTATGATCTTAATCTAGGATGCTTGGCTTGGTACTGTCGATTTATTTGTTTGACTATTAACTCTGCATCTTTGTATACCTCTAGGTTATTTATTTTTAGCTTCCTGGCAGCCTCTAATCCTAATACCAATGCTTCATATTCACATATGTTGTTAGTATAATCTATATCCCATTGCAGTCTGTAAGAAAAAGGAACAACGAAATTTCCTTCGGGAGCCACTAAAAGCACTCTTGCACCAACCCCTTCACAAGATGAGGCACTGTCAAAAAACATTTTCCTGATACCGGTGCTACACATATTCTCGGTCATGTAACCTGACTCTTCCTGTTCTATATCGTTTTCTTCTGGACAACCATCTAAACCATCATCAAAAGATAAGATACAATTTCCTAAATCTTGATCTGCAATGTAAATAGGGAAATTGTTCGGATTTTAAGGGCCACTTACTGTATATGCTAACCTCGTCTCTCTATACAACCGAGTAAATTGCCTACCAAACACAGGAATTGTGGCGAATGTCATATCCAGTTGAAGAGAACCCCCCAGCTTGGCTCCTCATGACCTAGACAATAGTAAGCCATACTTAGGGGGAATATCATCAATAACCACATCCATCAAGATACTCTTAACAGGGACCTGTGCCAGGGTAACTACTAAATCCTTTATCATTCCCATACACTTAACCCTTCTCGATTCAAAAGAGTAAATATATTTGTAAGGTATGGTGATCTGGAGACCCAATTTATCCATAATAATTTTATGCATCACGTTATGGAAGGCTCTAGAGTCTAACATGCAATTATGTAGCAGTTGATCATATACATTTAAGGTGATATAAAAGGGAGCAATAGTGTCGTTGGCCCCTTCAAAATGTGGACCAAAAGTGATGTTGGGTTTATCATCTTCCAGGTTTAAAACGTCAGACTGGCTTTCTAGCTCTGAGACACCTATCACTTTGGTAATATGCTTTCGATAAACTGGGTTTTTTGCTAATTCTACCATAGGGATTGGTATCTTAATTTTATTTATCTCATTTTCAAAACTGAAAACTCCGCTCACCTTGTCTGTTTCTTTAGTTGGGACTTCTGAATCCTTCCTTTCTGATTTACTTTTCTGGACCACTTTATTACTCATGGTCTTGGTTGAAGGCGTAATTTTGTTAGTTGTTTCGGTTCCTTGTGCTTGGGTCTCAACTTTTCCCACTTCGGACTCTTGTGTGCTTACTACTTTCACTTTGTTGTTAGGTAATAGGGTTTCTTCCGTAGTAGGCTCATAAGTTTGACCTCTTGGGAGAATTTTCTTAGGTTGAGTAGTTGAAATGGGCTTACTCTTAGATCTCAAGTTATACTTAGGTTGGACCTCGGCCATCATCATTTCGGTTTCTTGTTGAGAGCCACAAAGGTCGGTATGATCTCTTTCTTCACCCTAAATCGATGATTGTTGAGTGTTTAGAGATTTTTCATAATCTTCTCTAGTCAGATATGGTTGTGTGCAGTCATCACCGAAGTTCGTGACATCATTATCCAAATCTCCGAAATCTTGGAGATCATTCGCTCCTATAAAATTTTCATTCTTTAGGGGAGCTTGTATTTTTTTATCTTTGTTTTTTATCTGTCTTTGTTGGTTCGAGGGGTTGGGGTTCCTATTGAAATCCTTTTTGGTGAAAGAATCATCTTTGGCCTGTTCTAGCTCCATTCTGTATATTTTATTAGAAAGTTCCTTAATTACCCTGGCCATATCATCTACTTTGTCATCTGTGTATCTTTTAGACCCTGACGGCCCTGCTTGTTCTCTAAAGTGTTTAGTTTCTAGGTTTCTTGTTTCTACTTTAGCTTTAAGCTTACCAGAAGCCATCATATTCGACTCAATTTCTACAACGTCATCTTTCATTTGGTTTAGAGTGGCTCCCCTTATTTCTCGCAAAAGGAGTGCAAAATCCGATTCAAAATCCCCTACGAAAGTTACTTTGGCCGCGGGTTGGGATGGTTTAACCTCGGTTGGGATTTTGTTATACAGCTTGTTGAATATTTGAATAAACTCCATAACTATATCTGAATTCTTTTTTCTTAAAGGTCCAAACTCGATTAAATAATATAGGTGGTCCTTTCTTTCACCCCATTGTCTAAGAAAAGCATCTTCCAAGGCGTCATAAGACAAGATAGATGTTGTAGGTAGACTCCGAAACCAAGTTTGGACCTGGCCTTCGAAGGTTTGGACAAGAAGCCTCGAATACATGTCCCCATGTTCGATACCTAGGATGTCTGTGAATTGATCAAAGAAATTAATGTGTTTAGTTGCGGTCAGATCTCCTTCCCCAGTGAATTTCAACAAATTTTTTATATAATTCGGGAAGGTCGTGCAGAGGAACAGGAAATACCAAGGGAGCGTATCTTGCTGCCACTTTCGCAAACACTCTGGGAGGGGGGGCAAAGACTTGGCCTCCAGCTCCTCCCCCTCCTCCTCTGATAAACCCTCCACCTCCTCCGATAAACCCTCCACCTCCTCCTCCGGCAACTGCCATCGTTATTAGTGGAAAGTTGTAAAGGGGGTTTTGAAAGACTAAAAGTGAATCTTTACTTTCTTCGTGGGGTGAAAAATCTGAGGATGACTGGTAAGGGATGCGAGGGCTTGGCTCTTTAGACTTGCAAGATATGTAGTTAGGGGAACCAATGGGTGTGGAAGCTGGATGTGTGGAATATTCTTCGAGACTGTGTGGGGTCGCGAAATTTAACTGAAAAGTCAATGATATATCGGCAGTATATAAATTTTCTACAGGAATTTTTCCTTTTTGTTATGCAGGGGTTATCGGAGTAGTTTCGCTTCTAACTTCGGAGTAATTCAATGTTAGATCCTTAGTGTCAAAGAGAGGGTTGTGTGAAGTCTAAGGTTCGAAAGAAATTTTGGTCTTCAGTTGCGGGTATTTAGGCTGATAGACTGCAGGGGTCGTCTTAAGAGATCCTCTCATCTTTAAAATTTTCTCAAGGTCGGTAACGGGTGTGGTCTGTTTACCATATGGGTTTTTCTTGGTATTCCTTCATCCGGATGCCAGCTTATTAGTTGTGGAGTCACCAAGTGAAAGATTGGAAAGCCTTTAAATATGTGCACTCTTTGTTCATTATCAAAGGGTGGCACTTTCAACGAAATAAATGTCATTTTCCCAGGGAAAAAGATTTCGTAACTTCGGTCCCTGGAAACAACGCCAAAAAGATATTGTTCCAGAGTCTGTACTCAAGGCTTAGAAGTACAGTGTCTAGGCATCTGAAAGTGAGTAAAGGGTAGAGAAAAGAGAAACGTCAACCTTCGACAAGGGAAACTAGGGATGATTTATGTGTTGGCGTTGTCTAGCTTCCAACTGTTCCTGGATGTTTATATCCCATTCAATCATTGCCCATGATTGTTCGAGTTCAACTCGGGTAGTGGTTGTTTTAAGGATAGTATCAAAAAGGTTTAAGTCAATATGTGTTTGATCTGATAGTCCGGGTTCGATATTAGGATTTCTTGATACAGGGACAGTCATGGAGGAACAGTAAAATAAGAAAACCTCAGAGGGAATTTAAGTGTTGTCTCAATTCAGTCGTATAAAAGAGAGTTTACGGTTTCAGGAATGAAAAAGGGGTGAAAATCAAAGGCTATTCCCTGTAACTGGGTTATATTTTAATAAAATGTATGAGGTGGGAGAAAACATTAAGTTGTCTATCGAGTAAGGCTCCTATCAAGGGAAAATATCACATATAAACAGAAGAAGAAAAATGTAAAGAAATAACCCGATGAAGCATAAAATATATATAGAATTCTGAAAGTGTTGACTGGTCTTATAACTATTGATAGCTGGTATAGAGAAAAAACAATAAACAATATAGAAAACCGAAATTCATTCACTATAGTAAAGGTTGTACTAAATTATAACGAAGCGTTCATCAGATACAAATATGAAATGAAACAAGATATGAGATACAAGAAAACAAACTCATAACACAGTCGTGACAGAATTGAGAATCTTCGGATTTGCTTTATATTAACTCTCAAAATGGAAAACCTCTATTACAATCGACACAAAAAGGTCCAGCCCCTTTTCTTTCTTTCTATGGTATATTTATACAGTTTTACAATAAGATGGAATCTCAATCGTTGCAAAATTTTCAGTTATGATAGGGAGAAGAGCAATCGTTCCATTTCTTCCTCTCTATCTTTATTTGGTGCCAGAAGCTTGTCCTCGCGCATGCTCGGTGCAGGTGACACATCTTTCCACCAGCCGAGATATCAACCTTGACGGTTCTGCTTGACAATTGGCTTCAAAAGAGTAACAATCTCGGGCTAATTGCAGTAACCTTTCTTCCATCTGTCTATCTATGATGTTGATAGCACACAATTGTACACTTGGTTTAATCATACATTTATCTATTTGGACTATGTCTTCCATAGTCACTTGTGAGATCTTGGCCGAATATCTTTCCTCTTTTTCATTTAAATCAAATGATATTTTCACCATATTCATTTGAATTAATGCCTCGGCATTACCTTCACTATCAATGCCTAATAGATTATCGTCTATAGAACTAAAAGCTTCTTCTGAGGATTTTGTTACTCTCTTGGCTTGCAACTTACCTTATGAGATGTTGTGCTCCCATTCTTTTAATATAATATTTCCTCTGGTCTTCTCTGAAATGGGAAACCTGGGAGTACTTATCGATTACCTATTTTTTGTAGCTATCACAGCCTCTTGAAAAGCAACCCGTGTTGCTCCATCTTCTCTTTCTCTAACAGATAAATTTTCCAAAACTTGATTAACCAATAAACAGTTGTCCCGAATCACCTCTACCTTGGCGAGTAAATTTCGCTGGGTCGTAGAAACTCTGCTCCGAATCTCCATCACCTAGGACTGGAACATCCTGATATTTATCACTTTACTTTCCGCGATTTCCACTCTAGCCTGTAGATATTTGATCAAATCTTTTTGCTGGCCCGCTTGTATCTGACCATTCCAAACCACCAGCTCTACTTGTTTGAGCTTAGTCTTGAGCAGCTCTATCTCACTTTTATCAGCCAACCTTGCTTTCTCTATCCCTACACTCACCTGGTCCTTGGTAGCCTCCACTACTGTGGCTAGTCTGGCTTCTAGGGTTTTGATGAGGTGATTTTTTCGTTTCAGCTGGTTTTTCAAAACCCCGACTAAAAATTGATTCGTTGTGGCATATGCCCCTAATGTCCCAGCTATTTTCATCGTGAACTATTCATTCTTCTTGTCCTTCCCATCAATCAATACTTTGTATTTCTTGGTTGTCGATTCCCCTTCCTAATAGAATTATCTCTTTACCACTGCCTTTCTCTTCTTATCAAAGAAGAACTCATTTGGAAGGAGCTCTTCCATCATTATAGGCCTCAATTATTCATTTAAGATCCACCCTGTGTCAATATTTCCCTGAGATGACTGCAAGGGAGTAATGGATGTGATAGGATCTCCGATTTGCTTCGTTGATTGCCCCAGAGTAGTAACTGGAGTCTGCTTTTTCAGTGGGTCGGGAGTCTTTATCTCTTCTTTCGAACTCTTAGTTTGCTCTTCCCCATCCTGGTGTTTTTCTTGACTAGGAGTCGCATATTTGGAGCATTCGGCATCTTTTTGTTTCACCTCTGTTGTACTCGGATTCTCACCCCATAATACTGTGGGAAGACAACTGTGTCGATGTTCTTGGAATTTCAGAACATCGACCCTCTCTTCAGGTGCCAAGGTTTGTATCCAAGCTAAAATCTCGGAATAAGATCTTGCGCCTCGAAAAATGTCATCCGAGGGTGAATTTTCGTGTTCGAATCTCTTGAGTCCGCAACTGGCCAAATGATTACTCACGACCCTTTGCGGATCGTGCTTCTTGAATTCAATAAAGACCAATTTTAGGTCTTCTAGGGCTGTTGCCTCATCTTTAGCATGCCCAAAATATAACAAATAATATGAATTTAAATGAACAGGAAAAGGTGGCCATACCTTCTTTGAGTATCCCTTAAGCTCCTTTCTTATGCCACCGATTACTATTTGTCTAGCAACCTCACGACAAGCCAACTTGTCGGGGATGAATAATGGCAATGCATGCAGGGGAACAAAAGCCCCAAAAAATCTGAGATATGAGAATTTTCCTTCTACATACCAGTCAGCTATACTGCTCAAATTCATCACTATATTGTCTGAGATCTTGGGTGGCGAGTAGCCGAAAATAGTGGCATGCAGCGGTACCATCACCCAGTTGAAGATTTCATATACGAAATCTACCGCTTTGTTTTCCCACAATTTCGAATGATAGACGTGGATAGGCTCGACCTCTGCTGGAGTCCAACTCCAACTCATTAAGGGAAATGGTGTTATAAAGCACATGGCATCCATAATGTATGCAGACATAAAAAATGAAGAAATCTTTCCGCTCTCTTTCAGCACCCGATACTCTGTAACCTGACTGGTCAAGCTATCAGACAGCATTTTCGCCCAGTCGAAGGAACAGCCTTTGGTGACTTGATGTATTAGAGGCACCCATTGAATAAAGAAATGTGAGGTGTCCTCTCTCCCGTATAATCTGCAGGTCATCATACATATATACTTGAACTGTGGCTCCAAGGAAGCTATTGAATATATACCATTACTATCTACCCTGAACTTCGCAGGTTGCAAAACCCAATCTCTGATTAAGCTAGACATAGTCTTGTCATACTGGACACATTCCTTCTGTTTGAACTTCTCCAAGAATTCGACATCATATGTAAGGTCAGACATGGTGGGCAACTTGCACATAGCTTGCAGTTGTTTGGGTTTAAAAGTCTCGATGGTGACCTTCTGCTCATTGATGATGGTTCTGGTTGGTATGTCCACATGTTATAATGCCCACCGGACCATATCATAGTAAGGGAGCAGTCTTGGCCTGGCCGCTGCTTTATGCATTCCCGATTGAACGACGATCTTATATTTGGTCGTTATGTCGTATTTTTCATTGTCGCTGGAATCATCAGAATAATCCACTAATTTGGCATGTAGAACATCATAAATGAATGACCAGTTTGGGACAAAGTTGACACTTCGAGGTGAAGTATCAGTGACGTTGTCCGAACCTTGTCCTGAAACCTCAATGTTGACTTTAGACGCTTTTCACGGGGCCATGACGGGAGATCCTGCTTTAGCTCTTCTGCGATAAAAATATGTATACATACAGAAATTAGCTCGTTGAGAAAGTGTGCTATGCATAATATAGAAATGAATTTGTCATAACGAATAACAACTCTATATATTTGAAAAATCGATACTTTTTAAGAACAGATCAATCAAATCATGCTTAAAGATAAATTTAGCAATAAAAACCCAATCTTTATTTGTCAATTCGCCTTGTTTCTAATTAATGGAATAAATTTTTGGGGTTCGAAATGTCAGTTGGCATAAGCAGGAATTAAGACAGCCTCATAAACTGTGCATGCATCAAATCACGGGAGATACTAGTTTTAGCTCAATTAATCTAGTTTTACCAAAGTTAATTAATCTTTCGGTACTCATTGTATCGGGAATTTTTCTTTAACCCTTTTGTTGTGGGGTATTCTACCCTACGGACTAACAAGCTAGGGCTTTAAACTTGTACGCAGATCATGACCCTTCAGAAACAACTTTTAACCTTCTACCCGAATCTAAAACCCTTTTTCTCAGGCAAATATGGGAAGAATCAACTAACCTTTTTATCGACGGTTGAAGTAGATCCTCCATTGAGATTTTATCCCCTTGCTGCTGCTGCTCCTTCCAAAAAGATTTCCTACAATCAAGACAAAACTACGCATGCATGCTACTGATCTACTAGAGGATTAGAGATTAAACATAAATCAAATGACATAGATGAGACTCATGTATTCGGGACGGGAAAAGTATCTCTTTCATTAATCTCAATATGAATCAACTTACAATGATTTTAGAGACCGCCCACCGTTCCTCGATCCTGATCCTTGGCTCTTCCTCTTCTTTTTCCTCCAACTGCTTTGCCTGAATTTCTCCTAAAGCTTGAGGAAAGGCTAAAGGGTTGGGACATTAATGGACTTGGCAATTTGGCAGAGTTTCTTTGCTATGATTTTTCCTCCTTGAATAGTACCCCTACCCCTCCTTTTATAGGCTAGAAGGAGCTAGGGTTTTTGGCGAACTCTCGACCATGCATGGCTGGGAGTTCTAGTTAACTGACAAAAAGCTCTTCGTCCCGGCGGAAACTTTCCTGATTTTTTTCTTTGTTAGGTAAATGCGGGTTGTATTGGGCTAGCCCGCGGTCACCCGCATGCAGTAGAATGACAGCAAGTGGTCCAACGCGCTCAGTGAGAGGTTAGGGCACGGGTTGCTTGATTTAAGTGGTTTTTTGAGGTTTTATTCAACATGGCTTTGGCTAGGAAGAGGCATGAGTTGGCCTGATGTCAGGTAAGCCTGTGTGGTGCATTTTAGGGTTATAACAGATGCCCCCTAATGTGTGAGGTCAGAAGAGCATCTGATGGCCGAAATACATTACCAATTCTTTACCAATCTGTACTGATATGCTGAATGAGTGAGCCCAGGAATCAGGAATCAGGAGGTGCCGTCTGCAAAAAATATCAAATGTCT
>JASDQU010222434.1:0-17723 GCA_032191745.1 Picea mariana
TTAATAATCATTGTATCATTTCGAGCATGCAGGAGAGGAATCATGTGACTCAATATTAAAAGAAAATTATTACATATCACAATCAGACCAGAAGTCAAAGGTGTTTCGAACCTTACGCAATTACTGCATTCTTCTTCCAATTGTGAAATATAGACATAAAAATGGGAATTACTCATTAACCAACCACTACAAGAAATTGGGATGGAACTTTACATAATAACGATAAATCTAGGATGGAACCGTGGTATTCAATTTTAGAACCTGGAAAGATAAGCTCTGAAATTTACTATAAAAGGAACTCGAATACCTTTTGCGCGGGGGAATGCCCAAAATACAAAGTTTTCAAATGTACCAATCGTGAAAGAAATCAAGGAAATTTCCATTAGTATTTTACTAATGAATAATAGAAATTCTTATATGGGACATAGAATTTAATTACCTAGATAAATTAATTAACAAAATATAAATACAGGAAAGTGTCAGATAGTACTTAACTCGGGCCTATGGTATAGGCTGCCTTTCCTTTGCACATTCTTGAAATGCCATCCACGAACCCATAGGAGGTGGAAGGGCCAAGGTTCGCTTGATGGGTACCCTCACAGTAAAAATGGGCCCATCATTAGTGTTGGGAACCAAACTCTTAATAAACTGTTAGGAAGGAAAACATTCATACAACAACCAATGGTATAATGAAGTATGTAGAGTTCACCATAGGTTGAGTTTATGATTTCAGTATTGTTTTTAATCAGGCCCTGTCAAAATAAAACAAAACCAAGAGAGCTATAAACGACGTTCTTACCAATACAACAACATAATATAATTAAGGGAGTAAAACTATAGTTTAGAGGGTATTATTCACAAATCCTAGAAGGGATGAATGCAAATTGTCATACCAGAAATTTTGGGCTCATGAGACTGACTGTGTAACAAATATTTGAATCACAAACCCTTAATATTGTTTACTGTACAAATCATTTGGATACGATAAGCATAGTAAAATACCGAATGATACTGACATGCTCAGACAATGGGGACGTTAGGATTCTTGAGGGTAAGGTTTCAACAGTTAGAAATGAAAATGATGATAGATCAAAGACTTCATTAATCAAATACAGAGATATACAATTTTGTGTAACTGTAATTGAAAGGAAAACTCAAAACTATGAATAGCGTAAGGTAAATGCCCTTATACACAGTCAAAAATCCAGTTATTTGCTAGGGTAGAAAACCCCAAAATAAAACTCGCAAGGTATAAATTTAATACCAGGAAACCAAAGTAGTTATGTCAAAGCGACATGATCCCTGAAGGGCTCAAACAAAGAACAACCCTCTATACCAGTCAAAGATAGACAAGTCGGTCGTGTTGTTAAGAGTTTTGAAGAGACTGATATACTCAGTATTTTCATAACATAGAAACTTTCAAATGTAATTAACCAAAATTCATTACCTCACGCAATGAAGTATCCAATGGTTGTGGTCCACCAAAATGTTTTCCACCAGAGCAAGCCAACATCTCGGGTGCTGGAAATACCACCGAGAAAGAATGGTAGCCATGATAACTTTGAACATAGTTGCAGAATACACAGAACCAACATCAATAATGAAACAATAGACTTAGAAAACGATAACCGTCTATCTACTAGTCGAATGGAAATTAATGATGAGAAGTACCTAAGCACTGTGATTAGGGAAAGGTGGTGAAATTTCAGTGCGTACATTAAACAAGTGATGGTCCCAAGGAGGTGTGATACAAAATGCCTTAAATTCCTTTGGCAGAGTTCATTTACACAATTACGGTCGTATCTATGACAATCTCGCATCAGACCATGAAAAATCGTAACTGGCAGACAATTTGAGCCATAGTTTTGTCTTTGCTCCTAGTTTAGTTGGAGTTCTATTCTTTACATAGGATCTATTAAACCTTATGCTAGGGTTAGTCCCAATGAGAATGGCAATTAAGCAGGAATGAACAACATGTAACCGACCATTTAGTTACAACCTCTCTAAGCCCTAATATGTTCGCGTACTAGTTGTCATGATTTTTATTAATTCTTTCATTAGGTGTCTATCACCTATAACCAAGGGAATTGATATATCACTTCAGAAATAGGGTCGTTTATATGTTGATTCTTTTTCCCATAGTATGCATTTACATGGCGCGATTAGAAGCATAGTCTATGGTGATAGTATATGTATATTTACAAATAATTTTGTTTATATATAAAAATATATCGATATCCTTTGAGATTAAGTTTATATAAAGTCATTCATTTACCTTTGATAAAGGATTTGGTAAGTGTAAATGGTGGAAATAAAGAAGTATTGAATCACCTTATAATGTAGCAAGAAATTTCTTACATGTATTGGACACGTTAATTAAGTCTAATGTCCCTAAGGGAAAAAAAATTAGTTGTAAATTTAGGGAAACATTACATATGGTATCAGAGAAAAGGTTAAAACACTTGGACCTTGAATAGGGCCAAAATATTTACTTACCACATATTTCTTTCTATGTAAAACTAACAAATCATTACTGTAAAAACATAAAACTCTTTTTCTGTTATGTTTTAATCATGGCAGCCCAGGATGAAGCAGAAATCGGACTCGAGGAGAATCCTGAACAAAGACCTCCTGAAGATCAAAGATAGAATAGTGATGAAATCTTACCTACCGAAGTTTTGGAAATGAAGATGAATCTCATTATTGAGCTACAAGTTTTCAAAGAAGACAATGAGAAACTGAAAAAGGCACAACAGGAACAACAGGAAATAAATGAAGTCTTGCTGTGAAGTATACTGACAAAGAAAATCCCAAAGGACGATAATTAGGAAGAATAGGTCAGTAAAAGGGCCTCAAAGAATTCTGGTCCCGAAGAAGAAAAAGGGGACAACTCATCTGAAGGTACACCTTCAACTAAAGATGAAACAAAAACACGCAGAAAAAGGAAACATGTAGATCACCTTGAGGGAGAGTTTAAGAAAATCAAAGCCTCAACCTTTGACAGGGAATCCAGAATAGGGGAGGAAGTTAAAGCATGGTTATTAGAAATTAAGAAGTATTTCTAGATATGCAACTATTCCATCAATATGAAGGTCAGAAGGGCCATCTACAATCTGAAAGGGAAGGCCAACATATGGTGGAAAGACTTGAAGTTGGCCAAGGGTCTAAAGGAAAAAGAAATGGAATGGTTGGATATTAATAAATACTTTAATAAACAATACCTATCTGAAACTTACTATGAAAAAAAAAAAAAAAGAATTTTATGAGTTACGACTCGGTCAAATGGCTATGGAAGATATGATAACCAAATTCCTGGAATTACTAATGTTTGTGTCTTATATGCAGGAGGATAAAGTGAAAATCTAGTGGTTCCTAATCTATTTACCACAGTCCTATAAGGATAGAATCGAATTTGATAATCCCAAGTCCTTGAGAGAAGTTTTTAGGAAATCTCGAATGTGTTACGACCAATACAAATAGTGGTCAAAATTTCCCAAGGCTTGGAAAGACAAGAAACAAGACCGAATGAACTAGCGGATGAATGGTTATCAACCAGCTCATTTTCAGAACATAACAAAGAGTTTTCCCAGAAGAGAGTTTTACTCCAACAATCAGAACACCCAAAGAGGTGGTAAACTAGTAAATCTGGGAACAAAGAAGTTTGGGGATAGCCCCTATGAACTGATAAAATGATGGGAATGTGGAGAACCTCACTTAAGGAGGAATTATCCACATTTGACTTCAACAGCCAGAACTAGCATTCACAACCTACAAGAAGCCTCTATGGTGGGAGATGTGGGTATAAGCTTACATCGGATAAATGAGATCATGGATGGTTGACAAGCTGACCACCATTCCTCTGTGGTGGAAATTGAAGGTAAAATTAACAACACTCATATTTATTTTTTTAATTGATCTTGGAACTACATTGAGTTATATCACTCCTGGTATAGTGGATTCAAATAAAATTAAGAAAACAAGACATGCAAAATCTTTCCTGGTACAACTAGCAACAAGAAAAAAAATAAAGGTAGTTGATTTTATTTCTGATTATGAATTGAGTTTAGGTCATCAAAAAATAAAGACAAATATGAACATTCTACCGTTAGGGTCTTATGACATAATTATCGGAATGGATTGAAAGACATAAAGCAGTGTTAGATTCTTATGAAAAAACACTGAAGTATAAAGACGAAAATGACACTACTAGGATAGTTCAAGGTTTACAAAAACCAATCTCAATTAGATAGATTTCAACAATTCAATTCAAGAAATGCATGGGAAAGGGTTGTCAATTTTATGCCATCCAAGTGACAAACCTGTTAGAAAAATAAAATAAACCCAACTTGGAGGATTTTGTCAGGTTGCATGATTTAAGAGATGTGTTTGTTGATGAGATACCTGAATTACCCCCAAGGAGGGAGATGGACTTTTCTATTGACCGACTACCTGGTTCATCCCCTATATCTAAAGCACCTTACCGAATGATTTTGCTGGAAATAATAGAACTAAAAATTCAACTGCAGGAATTATTGGACAAGGAATATATTAGACCAAGTGTTTCACCATGGGGAGTCGTAGTCCTCTTTGTGAAAAAGAAAGATAGAACTTTGAGATTATGCATCGATTATAGGAAATTAAATAAAATGACTATTAAGAACAAGTACCCCTTACCTAGGATAAATGATCTGTTCAACCAAGTAGGTGGGGCAAAGATTTTCTAGAAATTGGATTTACGATATAGTTATCACCAGGTTAGGATAAAAGATGAGCACATAAGTAAAACAACATTTTGAACGATATCTGGACATTACGAATATGGGAACCAAGTTTAACTAGTCACAGGAATGTCAAGACATTTTTAATAAGTTAAAGGAATTTTTAATGACCACACCCATTTTAAAGGTAGCATATATAAACAAAGACTTCACTGTCTGTGTAGATGTGAGTAAATAAGGACTAGGTGGTGTCCTAACTCAAGAAGGGCACGTTATTTGTTAGGAGTCCCAAAAACTAAAGGAACATGAATGAAGCTACGTCACTCATGAATTAGAGTTGGCATATATAATACACACCTTAAAGATGTGGTAGCACTACATAATGGGCAGCAAATTTATGTTATTGACGGATAACAGCGGTGTGAAATTTTTGTTTAGTCAGTCGGACCTTAATGCAAGGCAAGAAACATGTCTAGCCTTTTTAAGCGAATTTGACTTTGAGGTAAGACATATCAAGGGTAAGGAAAACAAACTGGCTGATGCTTTAAGAAGAAGAGTTCACGTATTGTTTGAAGTAAACATTAGCAGAGAAGAAAGCAATCTTGAGTAGAGGATAAAGGTTGCAGGTAATAATGAATAAAATTACACTAAAACAGTGATAGAATTACATAATACTACAAAACATTCAGACAAAACATATCTGAGTTTGGACAAAAATGGTCTACTATGATTTAAAAATGGAATATATATACCAAATTCGATAGAGTTAAAGTTAACAATCTTGGATGAAGTTCACAAGAACCCCTATTCTGGTCATTCAGGGTACGAGAAGACGATAACAACACTAATAAAGTTATTTTATTGGCCTAATATGAAGAGTAAAACAACATAATACTTAGCTAAGTTTCAAGATTTCCATCAGGTAAAAGCTGAACACCAGTATCTAGCCGGCCTGTTGCAACCCTTACCTGTGCTGGAATGGAAACGAGAGACTATATCACTGGACTTTATTATAGGTTTTCCTAGAACTCAAAAACATAATGATTCAATTATGGTGGTAATTGATAAACTTAGTAAGTCTGCACACTTTATTCATGTAAAGTCTACTTTTAAAGCCATTAACGTCGCTGAAATATTCATGAAAGAAATTTTTAAACTGCATGGTATTCCTAAAATGGTGATTTCGGATAGAGACGTAAAATTTACATCTACTTTTTGGAAAGAATTGTTTGCAAGGTTAAATACTAACTTGAATTTCAGCATGAGTTACCATCCACAAACGGATGGGTAGACTGAACGAACAAACCAAATCGTAGAATATATGATCCACATGTACATAAGAACAAAGCCAAGCAAGTGGGAAGACTACTTGCACTTGGTATAACTTGCATACAACAATGGGTACCAAACTTCGGCTAAGATGATCCCTTTTGAAGTACTGTATGGTAGAAAGTGTACAAATTCGATTAGTTGGGATACCCCAGTTGACAGACTTATGGTAGGACCAGCGATGCTCCAGGAAATCGAGAGAAAGGTAAGAAAAGTAAAATAGAAATTGAAAGAGGCACAGGACAGACAGAAAAGTTACACTGACCAGAAAAAAAGACACCTGGAATTTCAAGTGGGAGACGATGTCTATTTTAAAGTCAAATCCCGAAAAAGTTCACTAAAGCTAGGGAAATCTGCCAATTTGACACCTAGTTTTTGTGGCCCTTTCGAGATCTTAGCTTGAATTGGACACATAGCATACCAACTTGCACTTCCAGTGAATCTAAATATTCATAATGTATTTCATGTTTCTTTGTTAAAGAATTATGTTCATTATCCTACTCATATGATCGATTGGAACTTGGTGCAGGTGGAAAAATAAGGCGAGTTCCAAGAGAAACCTCTATGCATTATAGACAGGAGAGAAATAACACTTCGGAACAGAGTCCTCACCCAGGTAAAAGTGCAATGGAAGCACTTTAGCCTTGAGGAGGCCAATTGGGAGTTAGAGGGAGATTTGCAGAAATATCATACAATCATGTTCCAAGAAAGGAATGAACACTGAGGACAATTTTTTATTGAAGGGGTAAAGGATGCAACATCCCCAAAAATAAATTATTTTTAAGTCTGAAATTTCTTAGGAAATTATTTTTGTTTTTGGTAAATTTGAAATTGGAAAATTTTTGCCATTAATGTGAGTTCCGAATTTTGAATTTAGTTAATTGTAATTAATGATTATGATTGTTGGGAAGAGATCTGATTTGACCCAACTAACTACTTGAATATGACACTTGTATGAAACAAAATATTTTATATTTATTTTTGAAGGAAAAATGGAATAGCCAGGTTAAAATCAGTTGACCATGACTCCATGAGTGGGGAACATGTTGGAACTACATCAGTGTTGATTGTTACAAGTGGAAAATCATGAATTTTGCCATTGGCAGCCCCTGGAAATCGGGGATTTGGAAAGCTGTGAAAATTCCCAAAGGGAAAAAGACCTAGGCATAAAGGATTTGGAATATATAACATCTGGGAGGAGGCAGGACGCTGCCTAGTATGTTGGCGAAAAATAAATTATCTCTTGCTATTATGAACATTGTTTTATGAGTGTGAGGCAAGGAAAAGTTGTTGAATCTGAATGACTATTGCTGAGGAGGATTCTGAGTTCTCCCTCATTGATTCATGGTCAGGCTAGGGGGTGAACGAGACAAGTAATTTGGTTGCTCCACTCTAAGGTTGGGAGGAACTTGGATGTTCCATTTGTTGTTCGACAATCGTTCATATGTTTACTTATTCCTTCTTTGGTTAAATTTTATGTAAATTCTTGATTGGTAGTATGCATCTGTTAAATTTGGATGAATTGTGCTTCTTGAAATTAAATTCTATTTGAATGAGTTAAATGTAGGATAACTCTCTACATAGAATTTGAGTAAAAACTTTATGTACATCTTGGATGTGAATGAATTGAAACATGGAAAGGTTAGAAGAGATATCTGTGCTAAATAGAAGGTCATTTCAACCACTGTGCTAGAATTTCCTACCAGATATGTGATTCCTGTACAATTAGATATTCAGTTTTATAGTAAACTACAGACTGTGTAATTGCTACATTAACTTGAAAATAAATCTGGGAATTAATTTCATACATATACAAACAATCATATCTTTATCGGCCATCCCTTTAATTCTGTATAGATTATTCTATTAATTTTATATTGTTGGAATTAAATAATATATAGTATATTCCTTACAGTTTCATTGTACTTATTGGGTAAAGATAATTACGGAAGTAAGCATGAAGGTTAGGATTATATTTCATATATATATTTACGAACAGATTCAATATACAGACTGCACAAATAGTGAAGAAAATCTGATTGTACAAACGTTAATGAAACATTGAATTGATTTCCTACAATCAGAATAGTTATATATATGTGTGTGTGTGTGTGTGTGTACATATATTATAAATTTAATATATAAACGGTTCCAACAGTTATGCTGAACCAACCATGCAAATGAAGTTGAAGATAGAATGATTTCATAAAATAGGAAGCTACTATCCATTTAAATATATATATGTGTGTATGTGTGTGTGTGTGTGTGTGTGTGTGTGTGTGAGTATAAGGATTTCAAATCCATCTAGAAAACCTACTGCATATGCAATCAAGCTCCAATGGCCTAAGAGAAAACATGCTTAGCCAGACCCGGTTGTTGAAGGAAAATCTCCCTGCGAACAGGTAGATCTCCTCAAAGAGATAGACTCTTAAATCTAAGACATAAAGTATCTATCATGGTCACTGACTTCCTTTTAGATCTAGGTGGACTAGTGTGAGAGGAGGAAGGATAAAATAAATACCTTTTACCTATGTTTGTCCCTGGATGCTCCGAGTTGAGCTCTAATCTTTCGCTCCTCGATGGATCCTGTAGACAAACAAAGTATGACCACTTCCTACTCTATCAAGATTAGTCCGAAATAGATCTATCTACTAAAGAGACAAATTCATGTGAGATTGAACATGAATTAGAAAGAAATAGGCCAAGCAAATTATATTAATGAGGAAAAAACATTGCTTACAGCCATAGATGAATTGCAACAGTTTCGTCAAGTCCTCCTTGTCTACCCCTTTTCTCAAAAGATCCATGATCTGAATGATGATAGCTTCACCAATTTCTCCCCATGAGATCATAGGTCTCTTACCTCCAAAATATCTCTTTTCCAGCACCACTTATAAGATCATGAGTTTGGTGTGATTCTCCCTTTTCCTGTCCTCTTTCACCATTAGAAAGCTTTCTTATATAGCCTTGGAGAGGCTTTAACCACTTGAGATATCCTTGGGGAAGTTGAGGATTTGCCTCCCTCAGTTGAGGATCTGCCCTAAGAACATCGCTGGACTAGGGATTCGAGCTCAACTGCCTTCTAAGAATGAAAAGATCCTTCCCCCATTCATCTCAACAACTCAACTATTGCCTAAAATAGGTAGCACTCCCTTAAAAGGGACATCAGAGCGTTGTAGCGCTCCCTAGTAGTGTTTAGGGGAGCGCAAACACTCCTAAAGACACCAGCGCTTCCTCAGAAGGGCCAAAGGGGCTTTATAACGCTCCCAAACAGTGTAAGGGGGAGCGCCAACACTCCCAGAAGAGGTATAGGGGAGAGCTCTCCCTCAAAACTTAGTTTTTTTGAGTGTTTTCAAATGGAAAAAGGTTCATGAGCCCAGTTAACCTTTCCTCCTCTTCCAAATCAAGTGTTTGACATGTGCCAAGTGTCCTCTTGATTTCATTTACAGGCACAACATGGGCATCATGGTAGTATGCTTTCTTTAACACTTGCGACACTTGTGAGCAAAAGGTGACACTTGCGAACCTTGTAATGACGACACTTGCGACACTATCAAAGTGAGTATTTTTTATGTGTAACAGATTTCCCCCCAAAGTATGAAGTTAGAATACAGGAATTTATAACTGAAATGATTTGTAGACTTTCAAGCAAGGGTATAGACGCGGGGAACCTAACAAAAGATGCACACAAACATCCAACAAAAATTATGACATGTTTCAAACCCAAGACAGGCATACCTATGCTTGGGTGATCAAGACTTGCAAGATATGGCCGCCATAAAATACACTGCGGATCCATAATTGTATTGATAAAAAGGGTATAGCCATTGAAAATACACTGTGGATCTATACTCTTATAACATGAACTGATCGTAGCCATGAAGAATACACAGTGGATATACGAGATCACAAGACATAGCCACGACCAACACAAAGTGGATCTATGTAACAGTATATATGTCATCGTTCAAAAGAAACTCCTTCGCAACCTGGGCAAAGTACATATCAAAGCGATCACTCAACCCAGGGTCTTCTTACCGATCTGGATGTAGTATGAATCTAACCATTTGAATAGATGTCCTGATGTCGAACATGGCAAAAACCACTTGATTACTGGTCAATGATGTAAACCGTTAACAAGTGTGAGGGAGACCACCATTAATGTCAATGATTCCCAAGGTACCCTAGTACATTTAAATGAATGTGAATGGATGATATGGAGTCAAACATCTGTGGAATCATCTGATCAGAGATCAATGATGTAAACCCACTGTCGAATGTGAGGAGGCCTGCCATTGAGGCATGCAGGTCCCAAATTACTAACTGGTTTCTGAGTCTAGTTCCTGAATAAGGTGTTGAAGTCGACAGGAATAGACTCGTCGAAGGAGGGCCTTGATGTATCCTCCACCAATGACATGAAAAAAACACAGAGATGTAATTGGTAGATCAAATGAACATGGACTGACACAGGTATTGAGACAAGATATTTGTGATGGTTGACTCTCGAGGCGGATAATTCCCTTGAACACTGAGGCACAACAGCAGAAACATGACACGGACCAAAACTTGATGATGTGGTGGATGTTGTGACTTACGTCAGGTGACCCAAAGGAGTGAAATAAACTCAAAGGATTGGCTCAGTGCAGCGGTTCAGTGGATTATAATGCGTGCAAAAGACAAAGTGATGTGTTCAAGGGCAACTCTAGGAGTTACCTGGTAATGTTCTCAAAAAAGAAACTGCTTGTCTTGCTTCTTTTAATTTTTTCCCCCATCCAGATAGACAAGTACCTCTTTTTAATTTAACGAGCTCGAGGAGGATAAAAAATGCTCGATAAAACTCACCTTCGATAAGTTCCTCTTCCTTTGTTTAACAAACTAGAAGAAGTAAGGTTCGATCCCATATGGTCCTGTCGATGTTTTGTTTAGCAAGTCCAAAGACAGAAAACTCGAAGGTTTTTCATGATTATAGAGTTTGGAAAAACACTTAAAAGAGAACTCTCTCAGTTCCTTTTTCGTAAAGTAGTCTGACAAGACCAAAAAAGAGATAAAATATCTCTCAATAGACGTTTTCTTCAAATACTTTAATGAGCGTGAAGAGAACAAGGTCGCTCGGTAATATTTTCATGTTTAGAGAGTTGAAAAGGACTTAAAGGTGACTCCAAGGTTGTCCCTTTTCGTAAAGTTAGTTTCGCGAGGCCGAAAAAGAGATAAATTATCACTCAAAAGATGCCCTTTCAAACCATTTAACGAGTGTGAAAGGAAACAAGATCACTCAAAAATATTTTCATGTTTAGAGAGTCTAAAAAGAGATTAAAGGAGACTCCAAGGAGTTCCTTTTTTGTGTATCCATACAGGTCCGAAAAAGAGATAAAAGTCTACCTGGATGCATTCTCATGTATTTATGAGCATGAGAAAGAACAAAGACTAAGCTCGGTATGCCCCCATCTTGAAAGCTAGTGGCTTAGCTCTAGAAATATCCTCAAAGGCTGTAGACATGCCCTCCAAGCTTCGATTCATTCATCGGCTCTGAGGTCATCACCAATTTCTCTAGTAGATGAGAAAAAGGAGAAGGGTGAATGAAAAGAAGGTTTAACAGAGGTGACTGTTTCATTTTTTAACGAGCTTGACATAGGAAAAGAACTATGCTCAAGACCTTTATTTCATTTTTTAACAATCTTTCCACAGAGAAGAGAAACTATGCTCGTAGTTTCATCCGGATCATGGCTTCCAAGAGGATAGTGCTCTGGAAGGGTACCATGTCGATGGATAAAACATGGTCATGGCCTCTAGGAGATCCTCGTTGGATGGAAGATAATCACTCGGGAAGGAACACATGTCGAGGGCCATGATAGGAGTAAGGAGATCGGGCTCCAATAATCCTACCAAAGAAATCACCATGTCCACTACCAGATCCAAATTGTTGGAAGATGAAAGCATGGGAGATGATGAAAAATCAACACCAGGAGGGGATATAGACGGCATATCTGCCTGAATTTCTTCATGAGGGGGAAGAAAAGAGGATCGGTGATGGTTATGATCCCGAGGTAACTTGTCAATACGAAGAATTTCCGAAAGAGATTCATCCGAAGGAAAAGTTGGGGAAAAGTAGTTGATCGCAGATGACAAGGAACTCAACCTTTATTACATCGCGGAAATGTCAGGCGCCAATAGATGTTGGTCATTCGACAAGGGAGAAGCAGACGGGGTAGGAAAGTATGATTTTTCGGCTGGACTAAGTGGCACGGTGTCACTTAGTGCATCAAATTCCAATGGAAAAGGTACAATCCAATGGTCAGATGATTCCAAAGATTGATACGTCGTGGTCGAAATCATATCGACGGTGGCAATGTGATGTGTATTCAGTGGAAGTGGTGTAGGGAAGGTACCCATAAGGCTAGAATATTTCAGTAAGCCAACACCAACACTTTCATATGTGATCTTGTGGTCTCCCAAGAAAGGAATATTGTTCGTAGTGGGAATGTGAGCATCAGTTGTGCAGAAATCCAACTGATCAACAATGACAATTTTGCCTTGGTGAGAAAACTGTCGCAAGGGTCGCAAGTGTTAAAGAAAGCATACTGCCATGATGCCCATGTCTTGCCTTTAAACGACATCAAGAGGACACTTAGCACATGTCAAACACTTGATTTGGAAGAGGAGGAAAGGTTAACTGGGCTCATGAACCTTTTTCCATCTGAAAACACTAAAAAAAACTAAGTTTTGAAGGAGAGCGCTCCCCTATACCTCTTTCGAGAGTGCTGGCGCTCTCCCTTACACTGTTTGGGAGCATTATAAAGCTCCTTTCACCCTTCTGAGAGAGCGTTGGTGTCTTTAGGAGTGTTGGCGCTCCCCTAAACACTACTACGGAGCACTACAATGCTCTGATGGCCCTTTTAATGGAGTGCTACCTATTTTAGGCAACAATTGAGTTGTTGAGATGAATGGGGGAAGGATCTTTTCATTCTTAGAAGGTAGTTGAGCTCGAATCCCTAGTACAGCCATGTTCTTATGGTAGATCCTCAACTGAGAGAGGCAAATCCTTAACTTCCCCAAGGATATCTCAAGTGTTTAAAGCCTTTCCAAGGCTATATAAGAAAGATTTCTAATGGTGAAAGAGGACAGGAAAAGGGAGAATCACACCAAACTTATGATCTTATAAGTGGTGCTGGAACAGAGATATTTTGGAGGCAAGAGACCTATGATCTCATAGGGAGAAAACGATGAAGCTATCATCATTCATATCATGGATCTTTTGAGAAAAGGGGTAGACAAGGAGGACTTGACGAAACTGTTGCAATTCATCTATGGATGTAAGAAATGTTTTGTCCTCATTAATATAATTAGCTTGGCCTATTTCTTTCTAATTCATGTTCAATCTCACTTGAATTTGTCTCTTTAGTAGATAGATCTATTTCAGAATAATCTTGATAGAGTAGGAAGTGATCATACTTTGTTTGTCTACAGGATCCATCGAGGAGTGAAATATTGGAGCTCAACTCGGAGTGTGCAGAGACAAACACCGGTAAAAGGTATTTTTTTTATCCTTCCTCCTCCCACACTAGTCCACCTAGTTCTAAAATGAAGTCAGTGACCATGATAAGCACTTTCTGTCTTAGAGTTAAGAGTCTCAAAAATACACACTTTGATAGTGCAGCAGCGGTGATAATCACAACAAGAGTTTTCTTTTTCATAACAATAAATATTTCACTTTTGAACAATTTAAGTATAAGCAGAAGACCAGTGTAATGATAAGACTGAAATAAATCATTAATAATCATTATATAATTTCGATCATGTAGGAGAGGAATCATGTGACTCAATCTTAAAAGAAAATTACTACATATCCCAATCATACCAGAAGTCAAAGGTGTGTCCAACCTTATGCAAGTACTGTGTTCTTCTTCCAATAGTGAAATATCGACATAAAAATGGGAATTACTCATCAACTAACCACTACAGGAAAACAGGACGAAACTTTACATAATAACGATAAATCTAGGATGGAACCGTGGTCTTCAATTTTAGAACCTAGAAAGTTAAGCCTTGAAAGTTACTGTAAAAGGAACCCAAATACCTTTTGCATGGGGGAATTCCCAAGCTCCGAAGCTTTCATATGTACCAATCCTAAAATAAATCAAGGAAAATTTCATTAGTATTTTACCAAAGAATAATAGAAATTCTTATCTAGGACATAGAATTTAATTACCGAGATAAATTAATTAACAAAAAATAAATACAGGAAAGTGTTGGATATTACTTAACATGGGCCTATGGTAAAGGCCACGTTTCCTCTTTGCATTCTTTAAACGCCATCCATGAACCCATAGGGGGTAGAAGGGCCAAGGGCCACCTGATGGGTACCCTCGCAATAACAAGGGGCCCATCATTAGTGATGGGAACCAAAGTCTTAATAAATTGTCAAGAAGAAAAACATTCATACAACAACCAATGGTATAATGAACTATGTATAGTTGACCATAGTTTGAGTTTATGAGTTCATTCTTTTTTTTAATCAATCCCTATGAAAACAAAACAAAACCACGAGAGCTATAAATAGTGTTCTTACTGATACAACAACATAATATAATTAAGGGAGTAAAACTGTAGTATAGATGGTATTATTCACAAATCTTGGAAGGGACAAATGCGAATGGTCATACAAGGAATTTAGGGCTCATGAGGCTGACTGTATAACAAATATTTGAATCACAAACCCTTAATATTGTTTACTGTAAAAATCGTTTGGATACGACAAGCATAGTAAAAGATCGAATTATACTACATACTCAGACAGTAGGTCATTTACGATTCTTGAGGGTAAGGTTTCAATAGTTAGAAATAAAAATGATGATAGCTCGGAGACTTCAATAACCAAATACAAAGCTATATGATTTTGTGTAACTGTAACTCAAAGGAAAAATCAAAGCTATGAATAGCGTAGGTAAATGACCTTCTACACAGTCGAAAATCTAGTTACTCGCTAAGGTAGAAAACCCCAGAATAAAACTCGCGAGGTATATAGTTAATACCAGGAAACAAAAGTATTTATGCCGAAGTGACATGATCCTCGAAGGGATCAAACAAAGAACTACCCTCTATACCAGTCAATGATAGACAAGGCAGTCGTGTTTTTAATAGTTTTGAAGAGGTTGATATACCCAGTATTTTCATAACATAGAAACTTTCAAATGTAATTATCCAAAAGTCCTTACCTCGTGTAGTGCAGTATCCAACGGTTTTGGTATACCAAAACGTTTTCGACCGGAGCGATCCAACATCCCAGGCACTAGAAATACCACCGAGAAAGAATGGTAGCTAGGATAACTTTGAACGTAGTTGCAGAATACACAGAGCCAACGTCAAAAATGAAACAATAGAGTTAGGAAAAGATAACCCTTCATCTACTGGTCCAATGACGATAAATGATGAGCAGTACCTAAGCACTATGATTAGGGCAAGGTGGTGAAATTTCAATGGGTACATTAAACAAGCGATGGTCCCAAGGAGGTGCAATACAGAATGCCTTAAATGACTTTGGAAAAGTTCATTTACACAATTACGGTCGTATCTATGAAAATCTTGCATCAGACCATGAAAAATCGTAACTAACAGACAGTTTGAGCCATAGTTTTGTCTTTGCTCCTAGTTTAGTTGGAGTTCTATTCTTTACATTGGATCCATTAAACCTTATTCCAGGGTTAGTCTTGATGGGAATGGTAGTTAACCAAGAATGAACAACATGTAACCGACCATTTAGTTATAGCCTTTCCAAGCCCTAATACGTTCGCATACTGGTTGTCATGTTTTTTATTAATTCGTTCATTAAGTGTTTGTCACGTACAATTGAGGGAATTGATATATGACTTCAGAACTAGGGTCGTTTATGCATTAATGATTTTTCCCATAATATGCCTTTACATGACGCGATTAGAAGCATAGTCTATGGTGAGAGAATATGTATATTTACAAATAGTTTTGTTTATATATAAAAATATATCCATATCCTTTGAGATTAAGTTTAGATAAAGTCCTTCATTTACTTTTAATAAAGGATTTGGTAAGTGTAAATGGTGGAAAGAAAGAAGTATTGAATCACCTTATAATGTAACAAGAAATGTCTGACATGTATTGGACGCGTTAACTAAGTCTAATGTCCCTAAGGAAAAAAAAATTAGTTGTAAATTTACGGAAACATTACTCTCACCCTTTCACATGGAAGTGAGATCTTCTTCCGCTACAACGTAGGTGACTTTGATAGGTCAAGTATTTAATACTTTACTACCAGAATTGTTATATGTTTTCTCCTTTGCATACAATATTTAATAAAAAATGCTAATTGTATTTTGTAAATTTTTTCCCTTCCGCATTGCACCTTTGCAAGGAATTTGACCTCATGCAAAGAGGACAAGGAAAGGTACTCGAGGTCCTAATATAAGATTTCAAGAGGTATAGTTCAAAGAATTTTTCATATGAACAATATCTATTAACAATTACTATATTACAAAAAGGTTTGCATGAATGTATAACATTCTATTGTAAATGAGACACCTATTCTTTTAAAATTTGTGTAAGCTTTTTGTCATCAAATGTATGCACATTTGGGAACTATGATTTAATGCTTATCTCTATGATGATTATACAATTATGAATAAATTTGGCCAGCCTAAAATACCTTATGTATATAAAATGTTATGTGGAATATAATACAAACTACACGATATAATTGTTTCATAAATCTAGATCTACTTTCTGTTCAAGTTATTTAGTTCAAGAATTAACCATTAATATACATAGGATTCAACACAATTTTCCTAAAACTAAAACATTTTCATCTAAATCTGATCTATTTCTACACTTATATTACCAATAACAATAACATGGACATTTAGTTAAACAATTTAAATAAAAAGAAACATGGAACACATAAGGCACAACCAAGTTCCACCCAAACTTAGAATGGATCATCCAAATCACTTGATATAGTCACCCTGAAGCCTAATCATGAATCCATAAGGGAAAAGACGAGCCTCCTATTCCAGCAATATTTTGTATCTTTACCATTTTCCTAACACCTCATTGCTCCCACAACAACTCTTTATTCTGATATTCTTCATCCACATAAATGGTTAACAATGAATTATTTCCCCACATGCGAAGTAGCATCCTACATCCTCACACATGTGTATATATGTTAATTTTTCCCAGCTCTTAGTCTTTCCAACCTCTTTTTCCCTCTTTGGTAATTTTCGCAGCTTTGAAAATCCTTGATTTTCGCGGTGTGTCAATCATCAAAATTGGCTTTTTACACTTGTCCCATTTTTCCTAGGGTTAGCTCCAACTTTTTCCCCACTCATGGATTCATGATCATATCTTTTAACATGGTTGTTTCTTTTGTCCCCTTCATTAAATTAAATAAAAATATTGTCTCTTACATCTGTCCAGTAACCAAGGACACTTGGCAAGTCATTGTCTTACACAATAATTAAATTAACAACAGTTAAAATTACCCACTAATTCTACATTCAAAATTTTCCACTTAAGGAATTATTCATCATGCTAATTATTTTATTTTAGGGGTATTACATACTCTCCCCCTTGGAATTAACATTGTCCTCAGTGTTAATGTTTATTATTTCTGTTCATCCTTGTAACAAAGTTGTATATGTTTTCCTCATG